>VMRK01000330.1:0-148816 GCA_016801395.1 Leptodermis oblonga
GAATGAAAAATTGTCCAGCACTAGCATAGCCTACCTTTCTTGTTTCAGTTGTCAAAAATGGCTTTATTGAGTTAGAGTGCCGTTTTATTTGTCCTGCTTTCAGGTGTTTGCAGAGTCTTGTTTTCTTAATACCCGATGCTACAGATAAATCCCTAAGCGTGATTCTTGTTGACAATATGATGGCTTCCAACTGACATGGATCAAACTCAATGGTTTTAGGTCTAGAATGTTTTTCTTTCGACTAGCAACATCAACAAAACCCGTCCTTACGAGATATTCTTTCCTTGTTTCGAAATGCGTTGAACTGTTCTTTGCCCAATCAAAAATTCATTTGAGACAATTTGTGTATCAACTCGTCTCGCAATCCCGTAAACACTTCTTGCTAGCACAACATCATATACTTTTCTCCGTAAGGGATCAGATAAATTTTTTTGTGTACTTTCTGCTAATAGAAAATGAGTTTAATTAATAGAATAATACCTAATTTAAGATATGAAAAAAGTCATGGGAAAAAGAAAACGAAAGCTTGTTTACACACAGAAAATAAAAAATAAATTAAAAAAGCGTAAAACTGCCACTACCATAACACAAGAATAATACAAGTATTACTGTTAAGCTCATTTTCATTATGAAATGCATCCTCATTATTTGAATGGTGTTGACAAGCATAATCAGTTTCATTATTTTGAGGGAGAGTATAAAAGTCAATAAGAGAAGTAACATTCAAATCGATTTCGCCTAAAGGTTTTCATCCATGATATTGCTGATTTGAGGTCATTTTCCTATATTTTATAAATGTATAGTGTTTTGTGATTGCCTCATATTGGAGTTTCTTACCGTGTGAATATAAAAGAAATGGAAAGAGTAATGTTTTGAACTTTCCCGCTTGAATTCCAGGAATCACACAAGATTGGAAGAGGATTTTTGGCAGGTGTTAAAAATTTGTTGTAGGTTTTGGTGCTTCTTAAATGTAATTAGCGATTGGAAGGGAGTTTTCATACGTTAATGATGGTAGAGTCCTACACATATTACAGTACTCTAATAGGTGATAAAAAGTACAATTAAATAGGGATAATTGGGTAAGTTAACAACTTTCTTAATTTGTGTGAAATTTTCCCCAACGTCTCTTTTCAAAGAACAGAGGGAATAAGTTATATTACATAAGGTTAATATAGTCATTTCAGCATTTTTCTTAATTTGTGTGAAAAATGCGTAAGTGACACTTATTTTGGAATGGAGGGAGATATATTTGTTTATGTCATTATTCAATTTAAAAATAAGTCGATTTTATAACCAAAATAGAAAGATCATTCTGTAATTCACCCAAATCTCAAGGGAGAAAATGTAATTCGTCAACCAGTCAAGGGATTGTTTGTTATTAACCAAACTACGGAGTGGTTTTATAATTGACCCAACCTCGATGGAGAAATGTAATTTACCCACCAGTCAATAAAGATTTTTGTTATTTAACTAAACTATGTGATTTTATAATTTACTCAAATTTTAGGAAAAAATGTAATTCACACTTAAGAAGAGAGGGAAAGAAAAGAAAAAAAAAACAATAACATGTTTCTGAAAAAAAAAACAAGACACACTTATAACTATCAGGTAGGTCGGATACATGAAAATAAAATAGAATACATCAAAAGGGTAATAATAGTTTATTTAGAAGTCGATTGACTTTTATGCCCCATTTGTACACAATAATTATCCAAATCTAATCTACATAATCTTGGGTTTGGTTTTGGGGTATGATTTTATTTTGTTGGCACATTATCTTTATTTTGGTTATGGAATTTGAAAATAGTGCATCATTTTGAGTTTGGGCTACAGTTGGTGGCAATTCATCTAATCTAACAGCGAGTTAGTCTCAATTTCCTCAATTTGAAATATCATTACTAGTTTAATAAGTTTTTTTAAGTAGTTTAGTAGTTTATCGCATCCTCTATTTTCTTTTATTTAAAAAAATTCAACACTATTATTACAGGGGTGAAAAAATTAATTACATAAAATACACAATTAATTATGGGTTTAAAATTGAAGCACATAAAATAAGTTACTGGTTACTTTTTAAAATTAATAATCTTTTAAATTTAATTATTAATTACAAGTAATTATAGTAACGAGATTATTAAAAATAGAATAAAACCTTTTATTCTAAACAAGAAAATTATTAGAAATAAGATTTTGTTTTTGAATGAATAGAGTACCTTTTTTCCCTCTTAATGTGTATTCCCACTTCTACATAATTATCTATAAGTATTTTTTATCTCAAAAGAAAAAGGTTGATTTTATATTACACATCTTTACTAAAATAATGATGTTTGAACTAACTCGTACTTAAAAGATAATGGTATAAGTAGATAAAATAAAGTCAAATTATTTATTTCAAATGTTGTAATTTACCACTCATAAAAATCGTATACATCTAACAAACTGAATTTTTTAGTGGGATCAAACGAGCATTATTTTATGCTTTCTCACTGCATATACTCATAAATTACCATAAAGAGTATTAAAGTAAAATAAAAATAAAAATTTATAGACATGGACACTGTTTCTTTTTTTCTTTTTCTTTTTTTTTTGGGGGGGGCGGGGCGGGTGAGGGGTGGTGGTGGTGGAGTTTACAAATGCCACATGTATCCAGTTCATATTGGAATTTGGCTACATATTACTTAACATATTTTTTAAGGTTGAGTAGCAGATCCACCACTCTAATGAGCAAAAGTTGCATGAGGCTCCAAGTATGAAGGAGATTAAAGATCAGGATTTAGGAGCATGGAAGTTGATTAGCTAGCATATTTTAAAGTTCATGTGAGTTGGCAAAATTAATGAGTTGTTATTAAGGAGCACAAGGAACTAGGAATATTCCACTCCCAAACAATGCAAGCAAGCAACTCATATGATGCACGAAATGCATACTTTTGTCAATCCTCATAATGCATTCTTAAAAAGTAAGATGAATACTTTTGTTTGTTCCTAAGTATTATTCTATACATTATATTGTCTTATTAGACGAATTCATTGGATATATAATAGATTCAAAAACTATCAAAAGATACGTTATCATAAACAAGAGTAATTGCTCGTTTTTTTACTGTCATGAAAGTAGCATTACGGTCCCTCTAAATATAATCATGTAAACTTGTGATTATTTTAGGGTTGTTGGAGAGTGGATATGTTTTTTAAACTACATTGAGTGGGATGTAATTTGTTGGATATGTTTTTAAAATTTCTGATCTTTTCAGGTCTAAGGGTTTATGCACTTTAACCTTTTCGTTATGAATTCGTCAAAGGTAAAATCAAAACATACTCCAAAGAAGAAAAATGACAAAATTGAATGAAAAGTGAATAGGAAAAGGCAAAATTTGAGAGTGATGAATCATAAAACATGAATTTCATTAAGTTTTGCATTCTGCTTTAGCCACTCAAATTCTTTACATCTGGAGATGACAAATTCATCACTATTACTACTACTACATCTACCTTTACTACTCACAATCACATTTCCATCAAGAAAAAGATACATTGAATGCTCCCAACCCCAATTCCAGCTTTCCAGCTTCGCACCAATGGAAGAAACACCTGTCAATGACCCACAAATTTCCATGGCCGCCGGATCTCCCCTGTTCTCATTTCCATGGCTTCTAACCACGATCCACGTTTCATCCCAGTCCCAATTCGGATCCCCCGCCTCCGAGCACAAGGACCGTACCCTTTGAGCCGGGCTGCAGAAATCGGGTCGGATTCTGTTTGTAGTATCATGAACGGATTTTTCTGATTCCTCCCCAATTGAGTTCCAGATGTCTTGATCGAGAACGCAAGTCGGAGAACTTGTATTGAACGCCGGCGGACTCTGTTTCGGAGCAGGGCAATCGGCCGACCCGAGAAATTGGTGGTTCAGAAGTTGCTTCGCGGTCCATCGTTCTTTCGGATCCCTTCTTAAGCACTTGTTCAGAAAGTCCTTTGCTTGATCGGAGAGAAATTCAGGGATCTCCGGTGATTCCCCGGAAAACGCAATTTTGTACATAAGGGATTCCACATTGGTGGCGTTAGGCCACGGGGAACCGCCGGTGGCCATTTCAATCACCGTGCATCCCAACGCCCAAATATCAGCTGGAAACCCTTGATTCTTCCCACGCACCACTTCCGGCGACATGAACAGAGGCGTCCCACCACCGGTTCCTGCCGTGATCATCTTCCTGTTGCTAATTCCGGTCACCGGCGCCACCCATTTTGCACATCCAAAATCGGCGATTTTAGGACCATCTTCGCCTAACAAGATGTTCCTACCCTTAATATCACAATGCACTACGCCATTAGAATGTAAATACTCCAAACCTTCACCCACCCGCCTCGTGTAAAACCTGATCACCGATTCCTCAAGCCTGCCGCCATTTTGTTGAATCGAGTCGGAAATTGTTCCGCCCGGAAAGTACTCCAACATCAAATTAAACATGAGCTTATTATTCTCCATACTAATGTCATAGCCCTTGTAGCCAACTATAAATGGACTATCCAAAGTAGACAATATTTTCTGCTCCCTTTGCAAGAACTCAGACTTGGATAGCTCGGCTGTCTTGACGGCGAAAAATTCTCCGGTGGAACAATTGGTGGCCGCCGACACCGTCGCGGTGGAGCCGTGGCCAATTGTGCGCCCTCTGGTCCAGGCCATATTTTTTTTTCCTCAGATGAAGAAGAAAGGAAGTTGGGAAAACTTAGACAGGGTTTTGTTCAACTTTAATTGAAGTTGGTTAGAGAGACTATGGGGGGACTTTATATATATAGTGTGTTTTTTATTTAAAATTTTTAAAATTTTTTTTACTTTAGCATATAATTTGCTGGCCACTTTTCGAAAGGTATGTGTCCAAATTAGTTGGGTGAAATGAAGGTACTAAAGTTTTCCTTGTATCCCTTTTCTTTTAGAGTTGGATTGCTTATTTCTTCAATCGGGAACCACTACGTGGCGGAAGCATTAAGGGGTTGGACGGCCTTGGAAGGGTGGTGAATTGGCGAGGTAGGCTTCCAACACGTGGCAACCAGGGTTAGAAGCCAAATGGGGGAAATGGGAAGTATATAATTTTGGTACAAGTAGTAGTTTGGTGAGTACAGGTGTAAGGAGTTGGATGTGGTAGATTGGATTGGATAATCCAAAATTCCTCTACTTTCGGATGCTTTGTTTTGTAATTGAAAGAAGTGATTTTGATGTGTTTTCCCCCCTCTGAAAGTTTAATTTTTTATGACATATAGGGGTGTAGTCAGTTACGGATGATAATTCGGGTCATAAATAAGTTGATAGATCACTATTAACATGTCAAATTCGTATTACTTTACAAATTATTAAAAATTACTTTTGAAGTGTGAAATTTTGAGTTGTAAATAAGTTTACAAGTCACTTTAACGTATCACATTCGTGTTGTATCAAATATTGTTTGTTTTGTTTTGTATGGAAAGAAGTGATTTTGATGTTTTTTTTCCCACTTTGAAAGTTGAATTTTTATGTGATATAAGGTTAGAGGCAGGGTGATAATTATTCGGGTCACAAATAAGTTAACGGATCATTGTTTTTTTTTACAAATTATTAAAAGAAGTTTTTTTTTAGAGGTGACAGTTTCAAGTTGTATATAAATTGACAGATCAATTTAATATGTTATATTCGTGTCATGTTAGATATTGTCAGCACGAGTATAAGGGTGGATGAGGGTGAGCTTTGGGTGGAACAAACTTGTTGAATTTGTTTGGAGTGAAATACTCTTTTTTGGTGTTGACTTAGGAATGGAAGGATGCTTCATTTGCTCCAATTGCTTGTTCTATTTGTTTATGTCTCTACAAATTTGAAGTCTCTATTTTTTGGATAAGTTAACTGTCTCTTTCAGCCATGGGAACTCATGCAAAATAGTGAAATAACAGCATTTTTGGCACAAGTTCACTGTCAAACAAAAATTTTAAATGCCATGAAATGAAACTACACCAACTAATTTTGAAATAGTGGAAGTCTAAGGTTGTCAACTACTTTATCGTCCTTTCAAAAAAAAAAAAAAACTGTTTTATTCGTTGAATTGACATTGAGTTATTACATTTTTTTTTTTTACGGAATATATTTATAAGGAAAAAGTTAAAAGGTAAACATTTTTAGGATTAATAATTGTATCGCATTATATATACTACAGTTTATAAAAAGGTATCATAAATTTTTCATATAATTTAATAAAAATAATTAGTTCAGAAAACATACAATTAAATTTCAATTCTCTAATTTGTAATTTGTTCACCGCTATTATATATCTTCTTAATAGTAGGAAGTTAAAAAAGTCTCTGAAAAGAAAAGAGAAAAAAAAAAAAAAAAAAAAAAAGAAAGAAAAAAGCCCCATCACCGGCCCTCACCTTTGCTCATCCTCTTCTGAATGACTTTTTGTTACAAAATTTGAATATTCTAAAAATCTTACATAGAATTTTTATTCTATTGTATGGGACAACAAATATTTGAAAAAAGGATAAACTATTTACAAAATGTCACTTATGGCCTATTTTACATATATATGGGATTCCCTGTAAAATGAAATCTTATTTCCCTATATTTTTTACAAATAGGTGGTCAAAATGGAGAGGGATCTTTACTCTTCTATGGTCTCTGTGGGACAGATATTTAAATTTAAGGGGTAATATGGTGCATTTACATATCCAATCTCTACTTTTGAAGGAGGTCAGAGTGTCATAGAAAATCTCGTGTGTAAAATTAAAAACTCATTTTACTCACTAAATTTTTATTTTTACCATCTCCCACCAATTTCTGAGCTGAACAAATTAAGGAAACAAGAATATCCATTCGATAGTGATTATCTCTTTATTTCAAGCGCGGCGTCAAATATATGATAAACGTTAAAATGGAATTAGTAAAATTTTACTGTCCTACTAGTGATTAGTAAATGGTCATTAAACTATATAAAAAATGGAATAATTATTAGTAAGGGGGTTTGAAGAAAAAATGATTTGACATCATTTGGTTGTGTCTTAGGGCATTGCTTTTGGTTTCGTTTTTCAACAGCCAAGTTTCTAGAACCAAACATTAGGCTACGTTTTAATGATTCATGCTGAAAGAAATATTATTGGTAATGAATTTAAATGGAGGAGGACGGTTGTGACTTGAAACAATCCCAAAGTTCCGTTTGGTGACTGTGGTTCGTGGCTTGTAAATCAAGAATTTGGAAAGTTTCCCTCTCTGGTTTGATTATGCGGCAAAAAGTGCCTAAAAGTCGCTATGATTCCCCCCAAAATTCCAAAGCTTCCAACCGGTTCATGATTTCTGACCACTTAACAAAAGCTAGGCTAGTTTTTGCGGCATCACGTCACTACCTATAACCTTTTTCAGTATACCTTGTGATCTAAATGAGGAATTTTTGTTTTACAGAAAAAATTTTGGCGTGAGAACTTGTTTTCGAATTTGTGTAAGAAATGGGGGAAAAACTATAATGATGATATTGTTTTTTAAAATAAAGTGAGTAGAATTCTAGAAAATATTAAATTTTAAGAAAAAATCAAGTGTTTAAATTGAGATTTTTTTTCCTTTTAATGATCACAAAGTAAACAGAGTTAACAAACAACACAATTGTTTAATTTTATATACTACTACTGTTTAAAAAATATATCTTATTTTAAATATTCTTTTATGTTTAGGAAGAAATACAAAATTAAGAAAATTAATATTTGTGTCGTCTATTTATATCACTTTTGGTTGGTAATTTTTATAATTGGTACTGGAAAAGAAAAGAAGGAAAAGTTTATGGCCGGACTCCATCATTTTCCCATAGTAAGAGTTTACTCCGAGGATACCTTTAACATCCAAAGATACCTTTATATTTTGAACACCTATACTGTTACAAAGAAGGGAAAGACCATTACCTTCTGTATGTTCGTATGAGATACGGCCTGCTGAAAAAATCTGAAATTTTTTGGTACATTTTGCACCATTGGTGAAGGTTTTAGGGATTTGATCCCCAAAACCATCGGGTTCCCACACGCAAATGTGTGAAAGAGGTGATTCATTGGGTTACCGTCCTTGGTTCTACTTAGTCAGTCAAATAACAAAAAACTCGCAAGTTTAATGAGTACTAGTTTCAATTTCTAAATCTTACACAAATTTCTTTAGTAATTAAAATAAAATTTTGACATCCATAAATATTATTTTTCTCTTAATATTTCATATCCTTATAATAAAATTAAAGAGGTTAATGGATAAAAAAACTAAAGACAAATAAAAGGAATAATAAATAACTTTTTCTTTAAAGAATGTATTGTAGCTTGTATTTTGTCAATACAAGAGTGTTTTTCTCAAAACCAACAGAGTTACAGCTAAATTGTCTTTTAGCATGAATATAAATATTCGTTGATTGGCTGTATACTCTGTTGAATTATTACTCTTATTATTATTATTACCACTATGGTCAAGACTCAAAAGTTATTAATTAATTTATATAAACTTCAATCAACTCTAAAGGCAACCCAATTGAACAGCCGTCGGTAGAGAAGATGGTAACTTTTTTCCTTTTTTAACAACTTCATTATTAGTAAAGTAAAATTTTGGTTTCCTTTGCCTTAAATGTTAGAATTCCATTATGACTCAAACTTTTATTTTAAAAAAAATAAATAAAGAGAAAAATGCACAAAAGGAGATCTAAAAATGCATCATTTTCATGCAGGTATAAGTGACCACAGTTGGCGGCCGCCAATACTCTTCAATTCAGTCTTTTTCTTCCCAGTGACCTCCCAATTGTTATATTGTTGGAAGTTTCGCCCTGCTTTATGTGAGGTATGATAATCGTGGCTGCACGAATTCCATTACTTTACATCAAAAAAAAAAAAATTTTGTTTTTTATTTTATTTTTACCCATTTTCCCTCATTCTTATTTTGTCTTTCTTGTTGGGCCAAATGCCTTGAAATTTGGCATTAAACTATAAGGTTTGACATTTTGACCTCCAGCAGCACTACTTTGACATGAATTTTGAATAACAATAGTGAAAGATTATTTCTTGTCACGGCTTTATCAGCATGCTGAGAATTTTATGAACACTCTACTGTTGGGATTAAAAGTGTTCAATTGACTCAAAATATTTTAATATTTAAAATGATGAATATTTAAAAATATTTTAACTTTCCCAATTTTTTTTAATACTAGTACCGTTTTTCACACTCGTTGTGCACTATATCATTTTAACGCGTCGTTAATTTAGATGTTTTTAATTAATCGAACACTTTAACCATGAACCATGGAGGAATAACTGGATTTCAAAATTTGTTCTACCAAACCATAGAATATCCCTTCCCTTTGCTTTTTATGAGACGGCAAAAGAAGTTTGGTTAGAGGGCAAGTAAAAGGAAGATTTAAAAAAATTAAAAAATAAGTGTAGTGTGTGAAAGAAGTTGGAACAAATCACACACAAAAAGAAGCTAGAGGCGACATTTTAGTTGCCAAAAACTAACATAACAATTAATAATAGGTGGGGTTTAGTTGTAAAGTAAAAGCCAATTAAAGGACCATCTCATCTCTCCTTCTAGGCTTCTACTATTAATTTATTCAAAAACGAATAGACCCATCTGCCTTTTCCCTTTTTTTAAAAATCTTATATAATAGGTAAACTTAATATTAAAGACGCTAAATTTAATAATTCCGTACCAAAAAATAGTACGTTACATTTTAACACATAAATTCAGTGCATGACTTGCACACGATACTGTAGAAACTAAACTCAATATATGTGCTATTAAATTTTCACATGAGTACAAGTTTTTGCGATTCGGCTTCCAACTTATTAAGGCCTACTTTCTTAGCCCCTTTAACATAGTAAATGTAATACGATGTCTAATTTACTGTCTCATGCATGATTTCTTAGGTAATTACCATTTGAGGATATTTGAAGATATACGTTAAAAATGGTAAAAGAAGAAATTGGATGTCAAATTTACTGTCTTATTTATGAAGTAAATTTTCATTAATTAACTACGCATCCGATGGTGGTCCATGCATGATATAGTCCCATCCCAAATCTAATAGTTAGTTAATTAGTTCTGGTTTAGTTGGGCAGCTAGCTAGCTACGTAGGCATCTACCACTTCCGCAACTCTAATTAATTAATTAATTAATTAGTTGATTAATTGGGTGAGATAGCATTAATATATATTAAATATGAGTAGTAGCTTCATTGGATGTCCATGTCCGCACACAATGAACAACACGCACTCACACACTACGTGAAGGCGTGGCTTGTAAGGTAGCCAATCATTACGACGCTTTTCTCACACTAAACTCACGTGTGTTTTGTATCCAGGGGTGTCAAACGGGGGGGTTGGGCAGGTATTGGCCGGGTATTAAATGGGTGTTAAGTTAATGGGTAATAAGTACCCATTATCCACTCAATTAATGATTTTAAATCAAATGGGTAATGGGTAGCTATGGGTACCCATAGGTACCCATAATACCCATTATACAAAAATGTAAGGCTTATTTAATAGTTTATTAATAAAAAAAATTTTAAAATTTTTTTAAAATTTCATTTTAATTTTTTTTAAAGTGAATTTTAATTCTTTGAATATATTCTAAAATTTGAAATATTAAATTTTATATACTTTTATATTTAATTGTATGTAATTTTTTTGTCGAAACACAATTTTTAATTTTTTTATATTTATTTAAACCCGTGCATGCTCCGACACCCAAAATCGGTCAAAAATTGGGCCCGAACTGGGCCGGCCCGGCCCAAACCCAAACCCGAACAAATTTTGAATTAGTATTATAAGTAGGTAATTTAAAAATATTATAAAAAAATAAATGGAAAAAAACGTAAAGTAATTGTAGGACACGAAAAATAAAGAAAAAGAAAAAATAAGTTTGAAGAAAAAAATAAAATTGACACACTAAAGTATGTGAGTTGTTGGTTTTTTTTTTTTTTTTTTTTTTACTTTTAAGGGTAATTGTGGATGGGTATTTTTGATACCCATGATGGGCGGGTTTTAAGGTACCCAATGGGCTACCCTAAATCCGCCCATTACATATTTAGCCCAAGCCCACCCAGCCCATTATTTTTAAAGTGGGTTTTATTGGGTTAATACCCAATGGGTTTGGGCGATTTTTGGGTTAGTGGGTTTTTTTGCCACCCCTATTTGTATCCTACTAGTGTAAATACTTCAGTCCATAAATAAGTGTTCCGGTTGAAAATTAATTTTATTCTAAAATAAGTGTTCTTTTACACATTCTAATACATAAAATAAATTAAGTTTAATTTTACCCCTTGTTTAATTAAACTCAATTAAAATATAAATGATAATATCGTGTTTTAAATGCGCATACATTACACAAATTATCATTTAATAGGTAGTTAAATGAGAAAACATAAATATGAGTAAAAGAAAAAATTTACTCACCTCCTTGATTTGTGTGTCAATTATAAGAGGGATACTTATTTTGAGACAGAGGGAGTGTTATAATAGATTCAGTGATAATTCTAGTTAATTTCCACAGTAACTAATGTGGTACTCACATTACTAAATGATAATTATTATGTGATACCATTATTCACTTTACACTTCACTTCAACGTTTTTCACTATCTCAATTATTTCTAATATATTTCACAATATATATATATATATATTAGTCTCACAAATAAAGTCATTTTAAGCATTTACATACTTGTTAAAGAGTAAATGGAGAAAACTTAAAACTTTGAATTAATACTACCGTTCATGATAGAATTTTCTCATATCATATTCTCAATAGTAACATTTATTACTCTTTTTATCTCAATGAAAGAGTTAAAATATCCAATTTTTATGAGTTAAAATTCACGATGCATAAAACAACTATTTTATCTCAATTTTTTTTAATTTTATTTTTTACTTATATCCTTTGTTTACTAATATAACTTAAATATTAGTAAAAGTATGATTTTTTTAATTTTTAGAACAGATGAACATTATATATACTATATGAGGATATATTTTATCTTATTTTTCGAAAACCCAAATGTATAAGTTAGCTCTTGATATGATGAGCTGATCATATCGTATGCGGTGACAGGTGTACTAGGAGTAGATCATTGAATAGTGTGAGTGTGGGAGTAGTAGGTTACCGTTGCATGAGTTGTGTAATAACTAATAATATAATCAATAATTGTGGAATGCCTCGTGGCTTTGTTTATGGCCATAACCAAACATACCCTCAGATCTTATTAGCTGCCACTTTCCATGCTCCAATTGATTAGTTGTCCATCCATCTCACCCATTTTTTAATGTTCTTTTTCTGTCTTAATTCAAATATGTAATACTACTTTCGTTTTATTAAAAAAGTTAAGTAGTATAATTGCTTATAAATACAAAATATAACTTGAAAAAGAGGTATCTACTATTCCCTCTTAGGCCTAGCAAATTGACCCGTTAACCCGACCTAACCCACCCAACATTTTAACTAATTAGGTTGGGTTGAACGAGTTACCAGTCGAACGGGTTACTAATCAACTTTTAACCTGTGTTTGAGGGGTTGGGTTGGATTAGGATTGACCCGTGGGTCATGTAAAAATTCCTTGACCCACGGGTCTATATAAAGTATTGTACGTACACTGTAGCACATTTGTTATATATAAATATGTATATATTTATACATTTAACTAATTGTTTTCTTTTTATTCTTTTTATATCAAATGACTGATTGTTATTTAGAATATATATCATTTTGTGATTATTAATTGTTCTTTTAATTTATTAATTAATTTAAAGATATTCACAAATAAAAATGAAGTAATAATTTTATTTTTAAGAAGATGTTTAAGTAGATGTATGGTAAAACGGATTAATTCATCGAGTTAAATATGTCATGTTTCAGTGATTAATAAAGTAATCTAACTTATTCATATATAATATATTTAAGATATATTTTTAACGATAAAAATGACATTATATAAATTCAAAATAGAATGACGGATTATTTGTAATGTATACTTAGAGTTATTAATTATAATTTTGTAAGAAAAAAAATAAAAAATAAGTACTCCAAACAAAAAGAAATGAAAAACAAAAAAAATATGTAGGCTGCAATTGGTGTGGGGAACGGTTTGGGAAGGGATTTCTGGGTGTGTGTGTGTGTGTTGGGATGGGGGGGGGGGGGGCGGGGGGGAGGGGGGAGTGCGCTGGGTAGGGAAACTGGACCAATTGTTTTGGGAGGAAATTGAGTACTGTAGTGAGAGGGGGTTAAATTATGGGATCAGATAAGGGTTGAGAGAGTTATAACCCGTTTGGTCAAGTAAATTTGACCCGTTAGGTCAAACAAATTAACCCACGGGTTGAACGGGTTATAACCCAACCCGAACATGACCCAACACATATTTAACCCGTTCGTCAATGGGTCAAGTTGGATCATGACCCGTTAAGTGCGGGTCAAAATTGACCCAACCCATAGCCAGTCCAACCGGCCCAATTGCCACCCTTACTCCCTCCGTTCCATTAGAAGGGTCTATTTTGACCAATGTACAACTTATTATGAATGTTAAAGTACAATACATAAAATAGCTAATTTGACACCCTTTATTTTATTTATATCCTTACTTATTAAAAAGGGACTAATTGTGAACCACGCATGATTATTTTAGTAAAGGTAAGAGAAGTAAAAAATTTGAAAATGAACTCTTGAAACAAAACATATTTTTTAAAATTGACCAAACGGAGGGAATAATAAAATTAACGAAGGGGTTAATATTACAAGAACATGAATTTTTCTTTTTGTGGGTCCAAAACGATAAAATTGTATACGTTAATTGAGACAATTAGAGTTTCAAAATTTCTGATAAAGAAACTCCATCGTTGATCTTTAGAACATAAATTCCTGAAAATGGAAAGAGTGAACTACCTTTAATATAGTTTTATTTTTCAAAAGTGTCTGCTTTGGTACCTAAATTTTTTTTTTTAGCCACGAATGTACCTAAAGTAATTTAAAGGGGCCGGGCCAAAAAGGCATTTTGTTGTTGACTCTCCGTTAGACTTAACGGAATTAACATCACATGCACCTCATATGCCCTTTTTGTCCGTTCACTGTTCATCGTCTTCTTCCTTTTTTCTTTTTTCCTTTTTTTCTTTTTCTTTATCGTGTCCCCCTCCGCCGGCTGCCACTTTTCTCCCTTCTCCCTGCTTTTGTCGTCTTCCTCCCTCCCGTTGTCATCGTGTGAGAAAGTTGCCCTTTTTTTTTTCTTTTTTTTTCATAATTTTTGCCCAAAAATTGCAGAACTTTGGTTTTGCAATCGAACCGCTTTCGTCGTCCTCCTTCCTCCCCGTCGTCTTCGTCTTCGTCACTGGAACCATGCAATCGAGTCTTTGATGATTACGTTTGCATAGCTTTCCAGGAAATCTTGTTTCTTCGCTTCATTTTCCATTTTCTTTCTGGTTGTTGTTCTTTAGCTGTTGATGTTGCTGTTTCTACTCTTTAATTGGATGGAGAAGAGGCTGACGGTGGCCAGAGGAGGAAGGGTGTAGAAATTTGGGGAGGAAGAAGATAAACAGTGTCAAAGAAGAAAATGAATAATGAAGGGATGAAAATACCCCTAAAAAAATAAAAAGTGTCAAAGAAGAAAATGAATAGTGAAGGGACGAAAATACCCCTAAAAAAAGGGTAATTTCGTCAAAACTAACCGGAGTTAACGGTAAAGTGCCTTTTTGGCCTCTTTAAATTAGTTTAAGTACATTCGTGGCTAAAAAAAAAAAGTTTAGGCACCAAAGCAAACACTTTCAAAAATTAAAGGTATATTAAGGATAGTTCACTCAAATGAAAATATACAAGAATTGAAAAATAAATAACTTTTATATAAAAATTCATATTTTTAAAATTAAAATAAATATTAGAAACAAGGTTTTCTAAACGCTGTTGCATTATAAAAAAATATTTTACTTTCAAATTTATTTATTCTGTTTAAAGAAAAAGTACGAGAGAAGAGAGAACTACACGAGTGTCATGATTAACAAATATTAACTCAAAATATGTTATGTTCCTTTGTAAAATATTTATTACTTCATCAATTTTCAAATAAGTGGTCATTATGTGATTATCACACAAATTAAAGAAATGGATAAATTTCTTCATTTATCCCTATTTATGTTTTCTTGTTTACTTATATTTTAAATGGAAACGTGTGTAATGTATGTGCGTTTAAAATGGTATTGTAATTAATGTCATTATATGAGATTAATTAAATAAGGGGTAATATAAGAACTTTTTGAAAATTTTGTATTGAAATGTGTAAGCGATACTTATTTGGGAACAAAATTTTTTCTCATAATGATCACTTATTTAGAAACGGATGAGTAATAAATATGTAAGGTCTAAAACGAGATAAAAGATCGATCATTAGTGATTTAATTGTAGGAGTAGTTGTCATCACTTTTAGAATTTAATAATTTTATAGACACGGACAGAAACTTGAATTAAGCTTTTGGGACTATGAAATATCCTCGGCATAAATTGACGTCCTATGGCGGCCCTACAATTAAATGGCAAACCAACGTAGCAACCAGAGTTTAGATGCAAATCACCACGGGTGAGCAATATTTGGACGGATTCGAAAACCCAACCGACAGTATATTAATAGTATCACAAAAATTTGGATGAAACACTTGTACGAAACGAGTTTATACATACGATTGACGTTATTCGCGCGATTTTTTTTATTTATTTAGTTTTTGGCAAATTCGCGTAATCACTTTAATGTTAACGAAGTATTGCAAAAATTAAGTCATACTCATACTACATGAAAAAACTTGGATATTGTTGGTGTCCAAAATTTGCAAGGGGGTAATTCCATAAATCCACCGGAAGTGCCGCAAGGGAGAGAGGGGTTGTTTAGGGAATACCGGAGGGATTTGGGCACTGAACCTGCAAGGGAAAAGGAAGTCGTGAGGGCTTCTGAGATTTTGTCCCCAGTATAAGTTTCGACGATCAAGTTTGTATAATCTTATAATAATAAGAGTGGCCTTTTATGAAAGTCAGAGAGAAACCCCTTACCTTGTGGCTCATGTTCACTGTTTATAGTGAAGTCTTGGAATATCTTTCCAAAGGGAAGGAATGAAGTTTCTAGAGAGTGCACTTAGTTTGGGGACAAAGCCTTCCTTGTTATTTGCTTGTGTCTTAATGATCTATAAAGAAGGGACAACTTTAGAATAAGAGGGACCATTTGGTCCCCATACACTATTACGTATCATTTTATTATTGATGAATTAGCAGTTAAGATAACTTATACTACATGAAGTGAGCTTGCGTGTTTTCTTATTTCTTATTTATTTTAGTGCTTCTCATACTTTTCTAAGAGAGGCACTTGACCTCTTATAGAATATCAATGCTACTATTCTAAAATAGCACTTTTAATTATTTTTTTTCTTTATCAGTGCTACTCCTAAGGAATAGCAATGCAACTATTTTAACAATGACCTTTGACCTCTTATACATTGTTATGTAGCCCATTTATTTTTTATTTTTCCTTTTTAGTGCTACTCCCTCCTAAAGAGTATTATAAGAGTGACATTTGACCTCTTAAAAAGTATCACTGTTACTCTCCTGAAATAACATTTTTATTTTTTTTTCTTTCTCTTCTTAGTGCTACTCCAAAAGAGTAATAATGCTACTATTTTAAGAGTCGCGCTTGAGCTCTTATAGACTATTACAGTTACTCTTCTGAAGTAGACACTTTTATTTTATTTTTCCTTTTTTATGCTATTTCTAAACAGTGGCACTTGACATCTTCTAAAGTATCACTATTATTTCTGAAGTAGCACTTTTATTATCTATTTAATTTTTACGTTTTTCCTTTTAGTTCTACTCCGAAAGAGTATAGTGTTACTCTTTTAGGAGTGGCACTTGACATTTTACAGAGTATCAGAAGTAGAACTTTTATTTTATTTTTTATTTTCTTTTTTAGTGCTACTCCTAAAGAGTAGTAGTGCTACTCTGTTAAGAGTGTCACTTGACATCTTATAAAATATCACTGTTACTTTTCTGAAGTAACACTTTTATTTTTTAATTTTTTTCTTCTTTTTAGTGCTACTCCAAAAGAGTAGCAGTGCTACTCTTATAAGAGTTGCACTTGACATATTTTTGAGTATTATTGTTATTCTTCAGAAGTGAGACTTTTTTTTAAAAAAATTTAATTATTTTTTGAAAAATAAATTTTAATTTATTTTGCTTTGTTCTGTTATTTCTTCAAATAATACTTGAACAAAGTATTAGTGATACTCATGAACAGTATCACTATTTACCTATACCAATTTTATATTTTTCAAGGATTAGTTTATTTTAATTTAAGAAAAAATGCGCGTGTACTATTCACATGAATATTACCCGGTATTATTCATGTGAACAGTGTCACATACATAAACATGTTGCATGGAGACCAATTCTAATAGTATAATTTAGGGAAAATGATAGTACCTTTGATCCAGGACATCATGAAACTTCCAAACAAAAGCTTATGCGGCAAACTTTACCATTCGCGTTTACAAATGCAGAGAATAACGAAAAAAATATCTTTAATT
This sequence comes from Leptodermis oblonga, assembly GCA_016801395.1. NCBI lineage: Eukaryota > Viridiplantae > Streptophyta > Magnoliopsida > Gentianales > Rubiaceae > Leptodermis > Leptodermis oblonga. The sequence goes on from VMRK01000330.1 coordinate 17,556, forward strand.
CTAAATGACAAAAATAAGTAGAATATATTGATAATAGACGGAATGGATCAAATGATCCTACAAGCAGGTCGAATGACTCTTAAACACCTATAAATATCAAGATAATGTAGGAAATAATCAGCCTATAGCTCAAAACCTAAGGGCATATTAGCCCATAAACATTCCGACAGATGCACCATTTGTGCAAAACTAAATCACAGTTTCAATGCTAAAAGGAACTAAACAATATTTTCGCACATACAAAATATGGCCACCAACTACTAAATCGAAAATGGAGGTAATCCCAAATTATTCAATAACGTTTATTAGTATGAAAATGAAATGAATTAACTCCATCTTTTTACATATCACAAAACTATGAAAATATAAAATACAATAAATACTTATTCGTACCAAATTCTTCCTCACATGGGAAGTGAAAAGTAGCCTTCTTGGCCTAATTGTTACAATTGCACGTGACATGGCATGAGGATTTAGATTTTGGCGAGTTTTGTGTGATATGGGACAGCCAAGAACTATGGCTGGAGCTTGGATCATGTAGTTTTTTATTTTTATTTTTTTAAAGTGGTTGTGGGATTTGGGAACCTTTATTAAAAATATAAACAAAAACGTATGAAAAAATACTAAGAGAGACGTAATGAACTTTACCAAAGAAGTATAATAATACAAGAGTGCAAATACAAAATAAATATTGACCGCTACTATAGACAAGAAATGTCATCATATTTCTTTATATAAGGGAAAAAAACGGGAGCATCTAAGCTAACTGGACCCTATCATGTGAAGGCAAAGGCTTGGATTATGTGGTAGTAACGTGATAAACCACAAATTGTTTATTTATCATAATAAATGGACAAGAAGGAAAAAGCTGGCCAAATTCTCATCAGATTAAATCTAAAATCTCAATCCCGATCGTGGTGAGCAATCATAGATGTTGGAACATTTTAATAAAATGTATTTTATTGATCAAATTGTAGCTTTAATTTTTGTGTTAAAAATTCAGTTACAAGTTTGATAAGTTACAAAAATGAAATGAGGAATAATTTCAGCATTTGTGAATACTTAATTTTAGTAACCGAAAAAATATTCAATTGATTAATAGAATTTATTATTTATGCTTTAGAAATGCATCCGTTTTCCGATTTCATTTAATCAATTAATCATCCGTTTCTCTCATTCATTTCGCATTTATATGCCTAACGAAATTTATGGTACAAACGGTTTATGGTGCAACATTCTTTTAGCCTTCCATTCACAATTATTTAAGTTTAATATTTTAATCATTTTTTATTGCTATATATATGATCGTTGGTTTTATGCATAAAAGGCAGAATTGTTATAAATCTTTCTATGTTCTTTTACAACCCCTTAAAATATAGCTTTGGCAAGGAAAAAAAAGGTGTTAGAAGAGTTGATTACATTTTCCCAATAGTTGTGCAGATTGTTAGGAAAACACAGCGAGTGTGCTGGGATGTTGTATCTCGGAGGTGACAAGTTTCGATAATTTTGTTACACCAAAAATAATTCTTTGCAGAAGGGCTTGAATCACCTAAAGATAGCGACTACGCGCCTCAACCCTTCCACATTAGCTTTGCTAACGAATTATCTATTTTATTTTCGTTGTTGTTTTTATGGTTTTGCAAGTCACTTGTGTGAGTTGGAACAACAATAGATCACCTCAAGATTGGTGTTCTTTGCACCACAAATTAATCAAATAAATTATCAGTTATTAAAGGCCAACATTAATGACCACGAAATGATATACGACAAACACTAGCACATGAATGTTTTAAAATTAAGCTGTTTAGTTTAGTTGGAGGATTTGTGAGAGGTGAACACGACAGAAAGGAAATAAATTGATTTAGTGTAATTATTTGATAGAAAAATCACATTTTTTGTATTTCAAATTTGACTTTTTTACATTTTCAAATTTGTCAGCTTTTACTCGTTTTAAGTCGTCAAACCTATAGTAAATAATATTTTGAAAGTGTTATGCAAATTCAATATTCTCGTGTGGTTTTAAGGATATTTTCTATTGTTTTGCTGATTAAAAAGAAGGATGAAGTGTCCCGTCGCATTTTTGTCTAATTATTTTGGGATTGAAAAGTTACACAACGTCGAGCTTTTGAATGGACAAAATATTAGAAAATATTTTAAGTCCACACAAGAATATGTAAATTGTAAAAGACCTCCAAAATATCGTTAACTACTGATTTGACCACTTCAAACAGGTAATAGTAAATAATAATATCAAATAATTGAGAAATTAGAAAAACATATTGTGTATTCACAATACCCAACATTAATGTATTTATATTTTCCCTTAAAAGCATAATTAGGACTAAGTTAAAAATCCCAATACATTTAAGGGACCTTTCCTGATTTTATTTTTTATTTTTTGGGAACCTTTCCTATAAAGTTATTTGAGAATGTTATTTCCTATCTTTCTTCAAAATGCATTTGTCTTGCTCTTCTCATCTAAAAGTTAATTAACTCTACTAGGTTTATACACTGTTAAAAGTGGGCATAAGAGCAACTTTGAAAAAGCACGCATTTTTGATACACTATAACTTGTGTTTGAAACCTATTGCATTTCCAAACACAAGTTTGATACACTATAACTTGTGTTTGAAACCTATTGCATTTTCAAACACAATTACTTGTGTTTGAAAATGCAATAGGTTTCAAACACAAGTTATAGTGTATCAAAAATGCATGCTTTTTCAATGTTGCTTGTGTTCGAAAATATCCTTAAAATCGCACAAGAAAATGTGGAATTTACTTTTTTGATACACAATAACTTGTGTCCGAAAATATCCTCCAAACCACACAAGATTATGGAATTTGCATTTTCTTGTATGCTCACCTACTACATGTTGTGTACTTATGAGGAAGTGCACTACATCTCTAATATCCACTAAAGGTGTTGGAATTTAATTATTTCAAAAGATAATTATATTGATTTACTGAAATAAGAGTAAACCAAGTCAAAAGTTACTCCCTTAAATCTGGTCAGTTTTCTAGTGTTGAGAGATTTAGGCAGAAGAGAGAGTCCAACTCTCTGAACGTTAGTGGAGAACTGTTCGCAGGATTTTCTGACAATACCAATAATCTCCATCGATAAATACCTCACATGTTTTCTACAATCGATACAACTGAGTTTCTCATAAAACCAACTTTTCTCTGAAAACCTTTTTTCTCTCGTTCTTTCAATCTTTTGGCTTTGCTGTTTCTGATCCCTCTATTTAGAGGAAGAACTCCTTTAATCCTGGAGAACAATTTCTACCTAGAAATAATTTCTTGAGCACAGTGCTTTGCACGACTCGAGTTATCTATTGATTCATTGTTTCGGCCTACGTTTCCCAACAATCTCAAGAAATTATCATGGCCTCCAATTTGACACCTCCTCTAGCGATGGTGTTGTTGTTCCGCTGTAGACCCAAAATCCACCGTAGTCTCAAAATCCATCACGGACCCAAAGTGTGATTCTGGCAACCCCTTGCCATATGCTAAACCTTTCCCCTGATTATCGAACATCGAGATCTTTGCAAACGAAAACTTCAAGAGATGGCAAGAACGCATATTTTCATTATTGGACATCCATGGGGTTGCCCACGCACTAATTGATCCAAAACCTAGCCCAGACACTGAAGCCAAGATCCAGGAATCATGGCAATTTGCCAACAAGTTTGTCATCACATTATTTTGTAGACAATATCTAATGAGTTGTTTGACGTGTATTGCAGTTGTAAAGATTACAAGGCTATATGGGAATCGTTAACAAAAAAGTTCACTGCTGAAGATGTCATAAAACAAAAGTTTGTGGTAGGAAATTTCTACCAATGTAAGATGACAGATGACACTACTACAAAAAAGAGCTTTAACGGCTGCGGTTTAAAGGCGAAAAAGAGAAAACCGCCGTTATAAAAGAAAATACGGGCTTTCTACGACGGTTAATTGAAAACCGCCGTAGAAAGAGACTTTCTACTGCGGTTATAAGCACACCACCGTAGAAAGGACATTAAGAACCATCGTAGAAAGTCACTTTCTACGGCGATTATTAATTAACCGCCGTAGAAAGCCATTATTCTACGGCGATTTATTTGAAAACCGTTGTAGTATTGACGTATTTAACCTTAAATAACAACGTGTATCTCCATATCGTGGCCGAAAGTCTTCTTCTCCAAGTTTCTACTACGGTTTTGCACATTTGATGTAAAGAATGGTCATTTGAAGCTGAAATTTACCACTTTAAGGTTAGAAACTTCTAAAATTTCTCACTAATAGCTTATTCTATACATTAGATATGGGCATATTGAATTTATTTTTATTTATGGTAGATTAAAAATTAAAGTTACAATCCATATATGGGTGAACCTTAGTATTGTGGAACCCTAGTTAGTTATACTATCTAGTTTGTTGGTGATGGGATACGATTTATAGTGTTTGATTTTTATTGGATGATATTCATATAATTAGCACTACTTAGTTTTTGGATTATTTTTTTATGCATTGCATGTATTTGATAAAATGCATAAATGAAAAACTTATGGGTTCTTCTTCATTTCATTATGTCTATTGTGCATGTGTTGGTCATGCATTATTTTTTTCATTGAGGTATTATATTAGTTTTGATTATATGAGTAACATTAGTATGACATGTGCTAATACAAGCATGCAACTTGATACTTTTTACATTGTTTGTTGAATTATTTATTTGGTTTTTTTAATTATTTAAGGTGTTAGTTACGTATGGATCGAAATATATTGTTGTATAGTGATCGGACCTCCGATTTGTATGCGAAAGAAGTTGAGAATTAAATTGAATTGGCTTATAAGAATACAAAGTACGTCTATTGTTCGTGTAAAACTTGTAAAAATGGTGCTCGGTTTGATAACTCTGATATTGACTTGGTGAAAGTATTGACAGTTTTTCTGAGTAAAGAAAATGTAATGCAAAAGGAGATGATGGGATTACGAGAGATCAATTGGATGACATGATTGAGGATGTGGCCGAGGATACTGCTGATAAACCGGAAGTTCTTGCTTCACTTTTGGGTGACAATGAGAATCCTCTATGCACCGGTTGCACTAGATATACATGCTTGTCTAGTGTTTTGAAGTTGCTTAATTTGAAAGCGGCAAATGGGTGGTCAGATACTAGTTTTACAGCCTTATTGAGGGTATTGAAAGATATGCTTCCAGAAGATAATGAACTTCCAGATCGAATTTATGAGGCGAAAAAAATATTGTGTCCAATGGGTATGGAGTATAAGAAGATCCACGCTTGCCCAAACGATTGCATCCTTTACAGGAATGAGTATAAGGATTTATTGCTTTGTCCTAAGTGTAAAACTTCAAGATACAAAAAGAAGCAACTATGTGATGAGGTTGAAGATAGTACTGATGCGCAAAAGAAGGGGTCGCCGGCTAAGGTTCTGTGGTATCTTTCTATAATACGAGATTTAAACAGTTGTTCGCTAATGCAAAAGATGCAAAACATATGACATGGCATTCAGATTGGTATATTCCCAGTGATGACAAGATGATAATGCATATATCAGACTCGGATCAGTGGAAAAAAATTGATTCAATGTATCCTTCATTTGGGGGAGAAGCAAGAAATTTGAGGCTTGGTTTGTGTACTAATGGAATGAACCCGATTGGCAGTCTGAGTAGCACACATAGCTCATGGCCGGTGATGTTGGTTATATACAATTTGCCGTCTTACTTGTGTATGAAGTGTAATATTTACTTATATCTCTAATGATTTCAGGTCCACGACAACCAGGAAATGACATCGATGTGTATCTGGCTCTTCTTATTGAAGATTTGAAAAATTTATGGAATGAAGGTGCATTTGTGTTTGATGCACACCGTCAAGAAATGTTCACATTACGTGCCATGTTGTTCTGTACCATTAATGATTTTCCAGCATATGAAAACTTGTCTGGGTACTCTGTTAAAGGGCATAAAGCATGGTTTATATTGAGCAGAGTATAGATTTTTGTCAGCTTGCACATGGGAGGAAGACAGTATACCTTGGGCATCGTAGATTTCTTCCCGAGTCTCATCCGTATCGCCATATTAAAAGAGCATTCAATGAATTTCAAGAGTTTAGAAAAGCTCCAGAACCCTTGAGCGGGCCTGAGGTGAATGCTCTTATGAAGGACATTAATGTGGAGTTTGGAAAACCTTCAGAGTCCAGCAATAATGATACATGTTGTTGGAAGAAAAAATTCATCTTTTTTGAACTTTCATACTGGGAGAACTTGGATGTCAAACATTGTCTCGACGTTATGCATATTGAGAAAAATATTTGTGAAAGCTTTTTAGGTACGCTTTTGAGCATACCTAGGAAAACTATGGATGGTTATAACGCGAGACTTGATATGGTCGATATGAATATAAGATCAAATTTAGCACCGGTAGCTCGAGGACAACACACATATCTACCACTTGCCTGTCATACTTTGTCCAGAAAGAGAAGAAACAATTGTGTTCAAGTTTGAGTAGCATCAAAGTTCCATCCGGATATTCTTCAAACGTAAGTAGACTTGTTTTCGTAAAAGATTTAAAACTTGTTGGTTTAAAGTCTCATGATTGCCATGCCTTAATGCAACAATTGTTGCCTGTAGCTATTCGCTCGATATTGCCCAAGCATGTTAAGTCCAGTATAACAAGACTTTGTTTCTTCTTCAATGTTATATGTAGCAAGGTAATCGCTTGCGAAAGACTTGATCAGTTACAAGATGAAATAATTATTTTCTTGTGTTAATTAGAAATGTATTTTCCGCCCGACTTTTTGATATTATGGTACATTTGGTGATTCATTTGGTTAAGAGATAAAAATATGCGGGCCAGTTCATTTGCGATGGATGTATCCATTCGAGCGATATATGAAAGTCTTTAAGGGGTATGTTAAGAATCTTTATCGTCATGATGCTAGTATTGTTGAAGGTTATATAGCTGAGGAGGTAACTGATTTTTGCACTGAGTACTTAGCGGATACAACATCAATTGGAATATCTAAGAATCGGCACAATGGGAGGATTACAGGTATGGGCACAAGGGAAGGAAAAATGTTTACACCTTCTAATGTTGAATTGATGAAGGCGCATCTCTACATACTGCGCAATTCTGAAGAAGTTGAGCCCTATGTGATAGCCCATATGAGTTCAATAAGAAAGTCTTATCCTGCTTGGACGGATCAAAATGTGCTCAATGAACATAATCGGACATTTGTCAATTGGTTTGGTAATGCTGTCATGGGCAAAAGCGTTTCGGAGACATTAAAATGGTTGGCGTTTAAGCCAAGCCATGTGGTACGATCATTTTCAGGCTATGACATATATGGATATTCATTTGCTACTAAGAGACAAGATGAGAAGAGCACGGCACAAAACAGTGGTGTTACATTAATCTCAGAGGCTTTGCATGTTTGTAGCAGAAAGGATAAAAATCCAATGTATGCAAACATGGCATATTACGAGGTAATTGAAGATATTTGGGAGCTTACTATGTTTGTTTCAAAGTAGCTGTATTTCGATGTAAATGGGTTGATAACAATAATGGGGTTCGAGCTGATGATCCATTGGGATTTACCTTGGTTGACCTTAATCGAGAGGGTTTCAAGGGAAACCATTTATACTTGCATCGCAGGCGAAACAAGTTTTTTATATCACCGATCCTTGTGACGAACATTGGTCTGTTGTTCTTCATGGTAAACAACATCACGGAGTGGAAGGGATTGATACAGAAGAAGAGCTTTATGAGGCGGGCCCTTTCTTTAGGTTACCTGAATTGACAGCAGTTGAAGAAGATAGGAAACTTGATAAATACATACTTCGTGATGACCACAGTGAAGGCTTATGGTTCGAGGATCAAGTGTCCCATAAGAGAAAGAGAATATCTTGATTTCATTTTCGGGTATATTGTTTGTTTTGTGTGTGTGTGTGTGTGTATTTATATATGTATATTTGCTTTTAATGAAACTTTGTGGCCATAATTTTATAACAATATGTATTTTTATCCTTTTTACTGTGTGCTTGAAATAGGTCACAACTTGAATGAAGCCGCGCAATTACGGGATAAAATTTTCAAGGAACTGCATATGTCGAAATGTTTAGAAATGAATTTGTTATTGCTGGAGATTGTGTGAGGCTTTTGTGTTGATGTTAGGGTAACAGGGTGTTTTGGTTAAATTTACAGTGGAGACTCTGTCGGAATTGATGTAAAACTGAATTCCGTATTATTTGAAGTTGTTGGAATATTAAGTATTTATGTGCATATCTTTGATAGGGAGTATGTTACATTTATAGGGGATACTCTGTCGAATTTTCTGGAATATTAAGTATTTATGTACTTTTATATTAAGGATTTAAGTATTTATGTACATTTATATTAAGTATTTATATTAAGTATTTATAGGGGATATTTTTGTTTTGATTTTACAGTTAGCTCTTGATAAATTAATTTTCTATGCATCAGAAAAAATATATTCATTTAGTGAGGTTAGTTATTGACCACTAAATGAATAAATTATTCGTTTATCGATTAATAAATATTTATTATTTTAGAGAGATTTTTCAATATAGTTTCTATTGAGGCGCGTTTCGTACCCACGTCAACCTATTTCTATTTTTTCGCCTCTTAACTAGCATGCATGTATATGAGATATACAGAAACGATCGAAAATTATTAAGACTATACATGGATACGACATTGAGTACTTGTAACCAATTGTAAAGAGTATTAATTAATTGCCGCTATGAATGATTTATCTTAATATAATTGAAATTCTTGATTGACTTTAATTATTAAACTAGAGATAATTAAAAATACAGAAATTGAATAGTACAAAACCTACCATAAATTCAATGAAAATTTTTACTTTTTAATTATTCCTATAATTATTGTGTATTAGATATTTAAATTTTTTTGCGACCCCAAACAATTGATTGGTTAAATGAAAATTTGAAATTTATTAATTACTTCTTTTTTTTCCATCGGTATAAAAGTTGTATCTTGTATATAATTAATAAATAAAATGTATCTTAATGTAAAAATTGATCAATATTATATTGCATATTAAATATTAAATGCGAAATATTTTTGGGTTATCTTACGAAAATAAAGAAAACTTGGGTTCTACGGCGGTTTATGTTAAACCGCCGTAGAAAAATGAGGCGGTTATGGAATTCCCGTGTGCACCCCCCGATCTATTCATATTAATCTCTAATTTTTTCAGTTTTGTAAATTAAACCCAAAACTTTTGGAACTCTAACATTGAATATGCAATTTAATAATGATCAATCGCCGCTATGTATTTAAAATACATTATATTGAGTAACTTAATAATTTAATGTATTTCACTATAAATATTTGATTAATATTAAAGTGCATATTTACTATTACAACCTAAAAAAATTTTGGGGTTAATATACGAAAAAGAAAACCTTGAAATTAAGAGGAATAGAGGTGCTCGCGCAAATAGTCGCGGAGAAATGATTTCACATCCGTACATATATATAGCAAATGAAATCCAGTAAGTATTGCTTTATTTTTTTTATTGGGCCCTTAAGAATTCATTTATCTTATACTACTTAATGCATTTAGCGATTTGATTACTTTAGCCCCCAGTCGCCCAAGTCGAAAACGCAGAAATTTTTTAAATATAATGAAGCTTATTACTTTATCGAAGGTTAAATGTACTTCATCGAAATTTGTTAATTTTGAGGTTTTCCTATAATTATTATGTAACAGTACATGAAAATTTTGCGGTGGAATGGCTCACAGGAAAATTTGAAAGTTAATTATTAAATGTTTCATAAAAGGCGAGATTTTGTACATAATTAATAAATATAATGTAAATTGGATATTTAATATTATATTTACAAAATTGTGGGGTTAAAAAAAAGGGAAAAAAATAGAAATTAATAGGAACATAGGCACGCGCGGGAATTGGCTCCCTTTTTTCCACTTTTCTACGGCGGGTCAAGAAAACCACCGTAGAAAAAACCATTCTACGGCGGGTCAAAATAAACCGCCGTAGAAAATACCATTCTATGGCGGTTTAAATTGAAACAGCGTAGAAAACAGCTTTCTACAGCGGTTTCAATTTAAACCGCCGAATGGTATTTTCTTTTCTACGGCGGTTTATTTTGACCCGTCGTACAAAAGTGGGTGGGGTCTAAATTCAAATTAGGCATTCAGTTTCTCTAATTTTTCCCATCTTTCCCCTGCATTCCCCTGTTTCCCTCTCCCCTCTCCCGACCCATTCTCTTCATTTTCTTCGCCCGGGAGCCGTCGCAGGCACCATTCGCAGAAGTCTGACCGTCGCCCTCGCTTCCCCAGTTGTTCAGCGTTGCTGCTCGGACCGAAGTCACCAAGGTCCGGCTGTAGCTGTCGCGGAACTCGGCGCCCATTTCTTCCATTTTCCCCAACAATATTTTCGGCTATAGGGTCCCTTGGTTGTAGGATTGAATCCTAAATAAGGTTTAGCCGAATTCTTGGATTTCATTTTAAAGCTTTTGAAATTTTACCTTTCTTTTTTTACTTGTGATTGGACTAGGGTTTTTTTTTTAATGTTGCTTTCGGGTTTGTTGATAGTGATGAATGCTTGGATTGTTTTGGGTTTGATCGATTGGTGGTTTAATTGGTTTGGTTTTGAATTTCATGTTTGGTTTTGAGTTTAGGGGTGTTGAATTGGTTTTGCTTGATTAAGTTGAGAACCTTGGTGTTTGATTTTAGTTTTGCTTGATTAATTTGAGAACCTTGGTGTTTGATTTCGGTTTTGCTTGATTAATTTGAGAACCTTGGTGTTTGAAGTCGGGATTTGATCGATTTAGTGTTCCTCCTTTAGTGATAATGAGGAAAATGTCAAGTGCTTGAGTTGAAGTTGTGAAATTTAAGCTTAATTAGGTTCCTTTTTTGTGTCTCCATTGGTTTAATTTCTTCAATGCCACTTATCTTTTGAAATTAAGCTATCTATCTTTGCATCATTTTAAAGCTTCTTTATTGCAAAAGCACAAAGTACCTTTTGAGTGTAGCTTGTCTTGTTTCAGGGAAGGAGAGTTTAAAATGAGTGAACTTCTCCTTAAAGCTTTTACCTTTCTTACTCTATTTTGTTTTTATCCCTTAGTGAAATGATTGTTCTCATTAGTTGAAGTTGTGAAATGTCAAGTGCTTTATCAATTTTACCCTTTCGAAGTCCACTTTTTTGGGGCTCCTTTGGTTTAAAGTGGATAATGGCACTTGTTTATTGAAAATAACACTTTCTTTGCCTCACTTTCCCTTATCTTTGTTTGAGGAGTTTCTAGTATGCTTTGTGAGTCGTTCTCCATGAGGAGGATCATTTTTTATAAATGTAGAGTGTGAAATGTCACTTCTCCTTAAACCTTTTACCTTTCTTAGTCGATTTAGTGTTCCTCCTTTAGTGATAATGAGTGAAATGCTTGGTGGTTGAGTTGAAGTTTTGAAATTCTAGCTTTATTAGGTTTCTTTTTTGTGTCTCCATTGGTTTAATTTCTTCAATGCCACTTATCTTTTGAAATTAAAGCTATCTTTGCATCATTTTAACGCTTCTTTATTGCAAAAGCACAAAGTACCCTTTGAGTGTAGCTTTTCTTGTTTTAGGCAAGGAGAGTTTAAAATGAGTGAACTTCTCCTTAAAGCTTTTACCTTTCTTACTCTATTTTGCTTTTATCCTTTAGTAGAAATCAGTGAAATGCTAGTTCTCGTTAGTTGAAGTTGCGAAATGTAAATTGCCATTTAAATTTAACCTTTGTTAGCATCCTTTTTTTTGTCTCCTTTGGTTTAAAGTGTTCAATGGCGCTTGATTTTTGAAATTAAAGCTTTCTTGAAATGAAAAGATGCTATCTTGTTTTCTCTTTGTCTTTACATAAAGTTTAAGATAAGGTAATGAACCGAAAAAGAAAACGCAATGGGGAGCATAGTGATGAGGGAAATGGCAATGGCGATGGTTCTTCTACTAGAGCTAAAAGAGGTAGAGGGCCTACAAATTGCAACGATCTTTAGGAAATTCGTATGAAGGGGAAAACACTTGAGATTTCATTAAATTCCAAAATGAGCCTAAAATTATCATACGAAGTGGATTACATTCGTAGCATTCACTGCCTGGAGCAAAGTGGACATTATGGAATATGCATCATGGCCCAAAGTCCCTAACGAGATCAAGAAGAGAGTGTGGATGGAAATACAGGTATTCTACAAAATTATAATGCATTGTTTGTTTACCCATTTATACAAATGAACCAAATTTATCTAAATTTGTACTTCTATTATTTAATGTAGATATTATTTGTTTTTAAATCAACTGAAGAGCTCGAAACCAAGTGGATTTCTTATGCCGGTAAACATTGGAAAGATTGGAAATCCATTTTAGGTAGATATGTCAATGGCGACTTGAAGGATGAGGACCCATGCCTTGAATATAAATATCTCCCAAGGAAGACATGACTTAAGTTTAAGGCTAGCCGTGAAACAGAAGAATGGAAGGTGGTTATTTGAAATTTATTTCCTTCTTCTTTTTGGATATTTGAAATTGCTCAGTTTATGGATAATCTCTTTTCATTTTATTTTTCTCTAGAAAATTTCTGGAAAAGCTCAAAAGAATGCCAATTTTAATTCTTTTTACCATAATTTATCTCATGGTGGATACCGACTACTAAAGAAGAATTTGCATGAAGAGGCTTTGCTTGAAAATAGGAAGTAGGCTTTAGAGGACGGTACGTCCGAAGAAGAAGAGAAGAACCTTATGCAGGACCAGGCCGGCATATACTTTGGAGACAGGCTCACACAAACAAAAAAGGCGAATACTTTACCCCAGAGGCTGGTCGTGTTGGAAGTGAAATTGTAAGTTTACGCCATACATTTTCTTATGTTTCAGTTCTTTAAACTACTTATATAATTAAAACTATAATTGATCTATTTACATTTCATATTTTTGGTAAAACGTTTAGGAAAATCTATGTTTGCGTGAATCCCAAGGGGAGAAAGTTTCAGAAGGTAGGAATGACATTCTTGTCAAGGCAACGTGAAAGACCGATCACCCTGGTCGTGTTCGCAGCCATTCTACCAGGGCCATATTATAGATGTTTTTCCCAAAACAAGCCCGTCGCTTAAAGTTAAACTAGATTTAACTAAAAGAAAGCTTCAGAAAATCACTGCCCAGCTCGATGAATCTCAAACAGATCTTAATGATGGTTGAGTTTATATGTACTAAGATGGGGACAGACTATGATACAGCAAGAGCCACTGATGTGGACGGTTGTACACATGCGGATAATGTTGCCAAGGACCTTGTGATTAAGCGGCGAGCTCGTATAACACTCTAACTTACTTTCGAAATCAGAGAAACAAAAAGACCTAATCTAGATGTTTTTGTTTTAGATTCGAACCAAGTGTAAGAAAAGAGTTTTGAACATGCGAATAATTAGGTAGAGCAAATAACCTAATTAAGTTCATGCAATTATGTAAACTACGACATGCAAATACATAAAACAATAAAAGGAGGTACTTCAAACACTAAGTTTATGATCTGAAATACGCTGAATATTATTGAAGAAATCGGCCCCTATTTATAAGTGTAGGGTGACCGAAAAATACAAGAAGTAGAAAAAGAAAAGAACTAGAATTGGAAATTAACCAAGAGGTTAATTTCTTTTACAATTACCAAACCCGGAAAGAAGTAGGAATGGTAAGAAAAGGCAAGTAGAATTCGGTTTTACCTTAAACATGAGGTAGCCGAATTTGTAAACTAAAAATCAAGAAAAGAATAAAATTCCTACTTCCAAAAAGAATAAGGAAACCCTTTTTGGAAACTAACTTAAAATAAAAGAAACAACTTAATTAAGTTACAAGAAATTCTCTAATTTAGGCAACTAGCCGTTTGGACTAGCCGTTGGGCTTGCTAGCCGTTGGCTTGCTTTGCGCGGCTTCTCCTTGCTTCCTTTTGGGCTGGCCGAAACTTGTGGGCTGGTCCATGAGGTTTGGGTCGGCCCAAATTGTAGGGAACTTTCATGAATTGTTTCTTTAAAGCCCAAGAACCTTCCGGCATCTTCAAGACTTCAAGAAACAACCTTCTTCTTTATTTGGACTTGGTGAATTGTGCCTCCTCTTCAAAGATGTGTAGAAGATTCGCAATTTGCACATTTCCTCCTTTTTCCTCCAAGGCGTGGGCTTCTACAATTAACTGAGCATCTTGATGGAAAGCTTGAACAAGGTTGTTGAGTGCATCTCGAACCTTCTTCGCTCTGCTTCTGGTCATGGGCCCAGTGATGTCTACAAGTGGATCCCTCTGATATGGGCTTGGATCCTGAAGCATTGTAGGACCTCTATGTAGAACTCGAACATCCTCCTCAGCTTCTCCAGAATCACTTGTATCTTGACTTTGACTTGTTGCTGGACTTTGGATGCCCTCATCAGCCACTGTCCTCAATAGTGCCACATCTCAGAGCTTGAACCCAGAAACTACTGGAATGGCCCCAGAGATGTTTGAGGTACATGGTAGCCATGTTTCCACTGTGAGTCCTACCAGTTTGCCTAAAGTACCTTGTAGTCATAATTTTTCTCCTATTATCCCTACAAGTTTGCCTGAGTTACATACGATCCCTGTTTCATCTATGGACTGAGGTTCAGAATAGCCCTATTCCAACAAACTTGGAAGATGTGAGTTCTTTAGGGGATTACAAGGTAATTAAAGTACATTTATGTCTGTCATATTTGTTTCTATAATTTCTTTCATATTGTCAATGCTAAAAAAGATTGATATTGCTTTTCATGATTACACTTAGTTTTTGAAGTTAACGAAAATAGTTCAATAATATTCATTTGCTTACCTATTATCTCAGGACGGTGTGACTGTAATCTGTTCATCTCTGAGGATACATGTAAGAGACGTAAGCTTGTGGTTGCGCGAGGATTACAATTAAAACTTCATATGATGACCTTGCCCCGCTGCCATTTCCTGAGGAAGAGGCTTCAACTTGTGGGAATGTGCCACTCCTTTTTCTTGGAATGGCCTATACATTTGATTGAGATTATTTCCGATCTAGTAAAACATATATATTCTTACATTTATTTGTGAAATACTTCATACCTTTTTGTATATTTAATTTTATTTCAAATGGTCTTAGGTGGATAAATGTTCAAAAAAGAAAAAAGGTCGTTTGAATTCTATAAATGAGATAAAATCGTCTTCGATCACTCTAAATGAAATGGCATCCTCTTTGACATCTAATCACTGCACGAGTTAGAACTCCAAATAGAGAAAGATTCGAACTTCACTTGCTTCTTGTTTCAATTGACAAGAGATATCATAGGTGTGGATCATCCTATTAGTATGGATCGAATGGATGTCGTTGAATTATTGTCAAGAGAAAACATGGTCACAAACTGTTGTATGCAATTGTTCACCAAGTGAGTTTCCACTTAATTTTATATGTATTTTCAAATTATTTTTATATATAGTATGCATTCCATGTGCCTAGACTGACTAATGATGATAATGTAAATTTCCTAGAGTTTTACATGATTTAGTTGAAAGGAATGGCTGGAAGGGGATAGGGTTTCTCTCAGCTGATCATGTCACGGAATTAGAAAACACATATGAAGATAGGGTGCAATACATTGCACGAAACTTGAAGGATCGGAATAAAGAAATTTATCTTTTACCATACCTTCAGAGGTAAACACTGTAAGTGTTTCTCTAATTTTTAAGAAACACTGATTTAAAGATCTGAGGTCATTGAATTTTTGGTTTGCAATGGACATTGGATGCTTATAGCCATTAGACCGATTGAAAATGTTGTCTACTGGTTTGATTCATTACAAAATTCACAAACAGATGAAGCATTAATACTTATAGACGAGTGAGTTATATTAACTAATATTAGATTGCATAATTTCTAATGCCAATCATATATACCTATGTTGCTAATTATTTTCATTCATCATTCATTTTTTATAGGGTGATGTTTAATTATCAAGCTTTCTTAGGATTGCTGAGAAATGTGCATATGCAACCTGAATGGATAGTAGTTAAGGTAAAATTGGTTCTTATTGAATTTTTTATTCAACGTTGTGTTGTATACAATTGTATGATCTTCTAACTCGTATAATAATATTCATTAGCATAAAAAACAAAAGTATATCTAGGAGTGTGACTACTATGCATACATTACATGTACCACATCGCAATGAAATCCGAGACATTAGCACTCGAAAAGGTATTTGATTTCTCATAACTTATTTGATTGTATTTCATTTTGCTACTCAATTACATTTGAATTATACTCTATTGCAGTACTTCAAGATCGACCGCACTCCATTAAGCACTGTGGATATAGATGCTATGAGAAAAATATGCGCTAATTATATTGTGGAGCATTAGCCGTATTTGATGGCTGTTTTGATAGTAATGAAACTTGTTGATATTATAGTTGTATAAATTTTTTTGGATATGCCCCTGTAATATAATAGTGATTTCAACTTCTATCTTGGTGATATTTTGTATTAATTTTAAACTTTTAGAAGCAGGTTTTGCTTTAAACCATAGAAATTCCTCACTTTCTATCATGGTTTGGGTGCGAATGTCTTGGACTTTCTACGGCGGTTTCGAAATATACCACCGTAGAAAGATGGACTTTCTACGGCGGTTCCGAAATATACCACCGTAGAGAGATGGACTTTCAACGGCGATTGGGAAGAACCGCCGTTGAAAGTCCATCTTTCTACGGTGGTATATTTCGGAACCGTCGTAGAAAGTCCGGACTTCCAACTGTCGTAGAAAGTCCGTAAACTTTCCACGGCTGCCGGATAGATGGCGGTTCAAAATGGCCGAAAACCGCCGTTAAAAGCCCTTAAAAATCGCCATTAAAAGTCATTTTTGTAGTAGTGTGAAAAGGAGATTAAGGTTCAAATCAACGAGTATCAAAAATTACTTGAAGATTTGAAAGCTGAAGAAATCGATCTGCCTGACAGGTTTGTTACTGGAGTGTTGATTGAAAAATTGCCAGACTCAACGAGTGACTACAAAAATAGCATGAAACATAAGCAGAAAACTCAAACGATTGAAGTGTTGATCACTCACATCCTGATAGAAGATACAAACAGAAAGAAGTCAAAGGTGCCAAAGCCCAGGAGATGACACTCAAAGCAAATCTGGTGCAGGGCGGGAATAAGAGGTATGAAAATAAATCTCATAATTACAAGCCCAATCATTCCAATTTTAAGGTGTTTTGTCTGTGAAAAAATCAGGACATCATGCTGCTCAGTGCAGGAAGAGAGTGAAAAATAACAATGATAATGGCCACCTCCTAAAGCTAACTTAGTTGAAGGAGATGAAATTATTGCTGCTGTTATTTCTCAAGTAAACATTGCAACTAATGTTAAAGAATGGGTGATTGACTCTGGGGCTACTCGGCACATATGTGCAAATTGAGAAGCGTTTGCCTCGTACACTCTTGTAGGGGATGATGAAGAAGTAATCTACCTTGGAGACTCAAGATCTGCAAAAGTTCTGGGTAAGGGCAAAGTGCTCCTGAAACTTGCTTCAGGAAAAACTTTAGCCCTGAATAATGTGCTGCATGTTCCAACTATTAGAGCAAATTTGGTTTCTGTATCCCTGTTGGGTAAAGCTATTGTAAAAGTGTCATTTGAATCTGATAAGATTTTAATGACAAAAAATAATGTCTTTGTTGGAAATGGCTATTGTAATCAGGGACTATTTGTACTCAATGTTTCAAATGTGATGAATGATACTGCATCCTTTTCTGCTTATATTGTTGATTCAATTTATATTTTTAATTCTCTTTCCTTATGGCATGCTAGATCAGGACACACTAATATAAATTATATCAAGAAAATGCAAGCCCTGAATTTGATATATAGAATCACAACAACATGGATAAATGTGAAATATGTGCTGAAACTAAAATAACAAAAAAGACTTGTGTTTCTGTTAACAGAGAAACTGAACTATTAAATCTAATTCATTCTGATTTAGGTGAATTAAAACAAGTCATGACTAGAGGTGGAAAAAGGTATTATGCTACTTTTATAGATGATTATTCTAGATATACTAGACTTTATTTACTGAGAAATAAAAATGATGCCTGTAATGCCTTTTTGTCTTATAAATCTGAAGTAGAAAATCAACTTAACAAGAAAATAAAAAGGATTAGATATGATAGAGGGGGTGAATATTTTGCCTTAAATAATTACTATGAACAAGAAGGTATAATACATGAAATAACTCCTCCTTATTCACCTGAGTCTAATGGCGTAGCTGAAAGGAAAAATAGAACATTAAAAGAAATGATGAACTCAATGTTGGTAAGATCATCTACACCTGATAACTTGTGGCGAGAAGCCATTTTGTCTGCATATCACTTACAAAATAGGATTCCACATAAAAATATTGGCAAAACACCATTTGAATTATGTAAAGGTTACAAACCTAACTTGAAATATTTAAAGGTGTGGGGATGTCTTGCTAAAGTGATGCTGCCTGAACCAAAGAAAAGAAAATTAAGTTCCAAAACATCTGATTGTATGTTAATTGGATATGCTGAGCATAGTGCTGCTTACAGAATTCTTGTTTTGAAAAGTAATGTGCTTGATTGTAATACGATAATTGAGACAAAGAATGCTGAATTCTTTGAACATATTGTTCTATTGTCTAATAAAATTTTTCATGCACCTGTTGCAACAAATAGAGAAATTACCCCTAATGAAGAACTAAGAAGGAGTAAAAGGCCAAGAAAAGAATTTTGCTACGGAAGTTATTTTCAAACTTTTATTGTTGATAGTGATCCTTCAACTTATTATGAGGCTATTTCTTCTTCAAATGCTAAATTATGGAAAGAAGCCATTAAAATTGAAATTGATTCTATCCTAAAAAATAAAACTTGGATTTTGGTAGATTTACCTGCTGGTGCAAAACCTATTGTGTGTAAATGCATTTTCAAAAGAAAATTTAATCCCGACGGCTCTATAGATAAATATAAAGCCCGTTTAGTAGCAAAAGGATTTTCTCAAAAGGAAAATATTGATTATTTTGATACTTTTGCACCGGTTACTAGAATTTCTTCCATACGAGTTTTATTTGCTTTGGCTTCTATTCATAAACTTTTCATTCATCAAATAGATGTAAAAACAGCATTTTTAAATGGTGATTTAGAAGAAAAAATTTATATGATACAACTTGAGGGTTGTGTGAGTCCTAGACAGGAAAATAAAGTTTGTAAATTAATTAAATCTCTTTATGGCCTTAAACAAACTCCTAAACAATGGCATGAGAAATTTAATCAAGTCTTAATAAAAGATGGTTATTCTTCTGTTGAAGTGGATAAATGTGTTTATACTAAAGTGTTAAGCAATCATTATGTGATAATAAGTTTATATGTTGATGATATTCTCATATTTGGTTCTAGCGTAGACGTTGTCACAGTACTAAGTATTTTTTATCATCTATGTTTGATATGAAAGATTTGGGTGAAGTAAATATGATATTGGGTGTTAAAGTCATAAGGAGAGACAATGGTATAATGTTTTCACAAGAACATTACACAGAGAGACTTCTTCGAAAGTTTGAAAACTTTGATATGACACCTGTGAATACTCCTTATAATGCTAACACTCAATTGAAAAAAAATCGTGGTGACTCAATTGCTCAATCTAAATATGCTCAGATTATTGGGAGTCTGATGCATTTAATGAATTTCATGAGACCTAACATTGCCTATGTTGTGTGTAGACTGAGTAGATATACTCATAATCCCAATAACGAACATTGGTCTGCTTTAGTAAGACTAATGAAATATTTGAGAGATACCATAAATTATGGTATTCTATATAGTGTATTTTCCACTGTACTAGAGGGGTACAGTGATGCTAATTGGATCTCTGATTCAGATGAGACAAAATCCACTAGTGGTCATGTATTTACACTTGGAGGTGGTGCGATAGCATGAAAATCAACTAGATAGACGATCATTGCTAGATCAACTATGGAATCAGAGTTTGTAGCTCTAGAATTAGCTGGTTCTGAGGCTGATTGTTAAGAAATTTCTTTATTGATATTCCTGTAAACAAATGATCATTATCTCCAGTGTCTATACATTGTGATTGTCAAGCGGCAATTGCTATTGCAAAAAATAAACCCTATAACTGTAAAAGTCAACATATGAAATTGAGACATAATGTCCTAAAAGATAGAATAATTTCCATAGACTGTGAAGTCATAAGTGAATTTGGCCGGTCCTCTGACTAAATCGGTAGGAAGAAAATTAATTATTCACACTTTGAAAGAAGTGGGACTTCAGCCAATATGATGTCAATATAGATGGCAACCCAACCTATGTGATTGGCGATCCCATGAAGTAGGTTCATATGGGTAACAACAAATTTATATTGGCACTGAGGCACTACAAGTGGTGAGTGCCAGACTGCATTAATTGTGAGGTTGAGTTCAAAACTCTTAATGAATTCATATTCCTTACAGATGGTATATTTCAGTAGTATACACTTGATGAATTCACCTATATGAGAGTGGGGTGGGACCGCTCCTATAAGATTTTGGCTAAATTTTTAGAGCTCTCATGAAAAACCAGGCGCGCGTATGACCTATTTGCTCAAAAACGCGTTAAACGACAAATCTGGGGTGTACAATTGATCGGTATAATCTCTGACATACAATAAGATTTATTGGTTCATAGAAATATTACATTTCACCAATAATTCTGTAAGTCAAATCTTATTGGTCTAAGTTTGGTTCATAGTCCAAAAGACACCAAACTGATTGTTCTTGCACCCATACAAATCCAAAAATTGTTGTGCTTAAATTTTTTTTTATTCAGATATTTTGAAATATGTAGGGAATTGTTGGAATTTAATTATTTCAAAAGATAATTATATTGATTTACTGAGATAAGAGTAAACCAAGTCAAAAGTTACTCCCTTAAATCTGGTTAGTTTTCTAACGTTGAGAGATTTAGGCAGAAGAGAAAGAGTCAAACTCTCTGAACGTTAGTTGAGAGTTGAGAGTTGTTCGTAGGATTTTCTGACTATACCAATAATCTCCATCTAAAATTACCTCACATGTTTTCTACGATCGATACAACTGAGTTTATCATAAAATCAACTTTTCTCTGAAAACCTTTTTTCTCTCGTTCTTTCAATTTTTTGGCTTTGCTATTCCTGATCCCCTGTTTAGAGGAAGAACTCGTTTAATCTTGGAGAACTATTTCTACCCAGAAATAATTTCTTAAGTATAGTGCTTTGCACGATTCGAGTTATCTTTGATTTGTTGTTTATGCCAACTTTTGCCAACAATAGGTTCCTTTCTCCTTTAAAGCAAAGGGAGATATTTGGCTTTGAATCCACAACCTAATAGTTAGTACCGCAGGCTGGTTTCCTGTATGTCGTGGGCTCGAAACTCATCTAGGGTGGGAAAAATGTAAAGGAGTGCGGCTCCGTGGACTCTGAATTCAAAAAAAAAAAGCGAGATGTTCTAATGAAAATCAAAGTTCATGAACAAGAATTTATCACCACCACTAATGATGCATTTTCTTCAATCCATTTCAGGAACTTTAATTGCATGGTAGATTCAGAGCCTTAAATTGACATGAAACTCTAGCATCAGATAGAATCAAAATATTTGTTCTGTTAGTTTCTCATTCATTAAATGGAAAGCTACTTGTAATTTGTGATTGTGAATGGATACTGTTGAGTAATGGATTAATGCCGAGGTGAATATTAGTTGACCTCGGCCTTGGCTGATCTCAAGCCCATATCCATGAATGCGCGACAGAAAGCATATATAGTAGGTGTCATCAAAGTAAAAAGGGTGACACGTGTTAAGAGTTAATGTGACGCCACGTCTTGACAGCTGGATCCACTCGCCCCCTTTCCAACTATAAATATCCATTTCTCCTCTCATTTGAAAGGTATTAAATTCTTGCTTAGTCAATATTATATCATTATCCCTCTATTCTAAGCTTAGTCAATATTGTTTCGTTATCCCTATATTCTAACTTAAGCATCGAAGTCAAACTGAAGATTTATTCCCAAAAGCAAGAAGCAAGAACGGAAGGCCGATGTCCAATGAGATTGGCGCTAAGCGAGGATTTAACAGATACCTTATTAATAATCATTCCTAAACTTTATGGTCCTAAAAACAAAGACCTTCACCATACAATCATGGTTAAGGTACTTTTTATCCCTATATTTTTCAAAATTGTTACTGTAGCCCTCCATATTTTCAGTATACATCTTTTACCCCTCGACTAAAATCAACAAAATCGAGGGCAATAATGTCAATTTTATTGAAATAGTGATAATTCACAAAGTGAAAGATGTATATTGAAATTAAATGAGGGCAAAAAAGTAATTAAGCCTATGATTTATTAAGAGGGAATGAGAGGAAGAGGCTGCCACCAATGGAGATGTCCTGAACAAACTACTCCATCAAGCATCAGCATAAGAGAGAAGATATAAAGTACTTTTTTCCGCCCCTTCAAAGAGTCCACTTTGAATGGAAACGAAGTAGGCTTTTTGAATGGAATGAAGGGAATACTAAAAACAAACCAAAACATGAAGAAATGGGGCTCAATTTTGTAGTCCATGACTTGGGGATCTGCATTGATATCATTTACTTCAGCCAAGTTCCTCCATTTTCTCGTTCAACACATCAGGCAACAACAGTTAATATCTTCATAGTATATGTACACAACACACACACACACGCACATATAACAGGAAAGGACTGCACTAAAGTACAACAATTAACACAGTCGTCACTGTTAACGTTTCATTATTGTTCAAATTGTCGTCGATGTTCATGCTCCTTCAGCAAATCCGACCCTCAGATTTCCGTAGTCAAACACGGTATGGTAGCGGCCCATAAAAACATCTCCCAGAATCCTGTAGACGAGTGAATCATTAACGAAAATGGTAACAGGGGTGCATACTTTTTTTTTTTTTTAATCAAATTTGATAGATTTGTGTTATATCAATTCCCGGAGAACCTAATGTTTCGCTTCCCACTGTGAATGTCAGTGGCAAGAGTTCACGATATTGATGGGCTTAGGAAGAAATTATGCAGCTTCTATGTACCAAGAATCAGCATGTAAGAGGAGGCGGTATCATGAAAATGCATAGAAAGAGATCAAGAGGATAACAACGTACCAGAGAGGGCCACGAGGAGGCGGCACATCTAATGCTGTAAATCCACTAATGCACTGTGCTGCAGCTCCTTCACCAACTTTCAGGACATACTGAGAAGTCACAAACAGCAATAAGAGGCAAAACTATAGCTTAGGTTGCCATTTTCCATGCATAAAATTACTGGGGACTCATAGGAAAAGGCGAGGGAGTAGAAGAATGCTGAACCAGTTCAGTTTAATCCCAAAATAAAGATTTACATTCTTGATGTAACTTTTTGAGGATTGGTTTACTATTGGATGCTGTATTTCAAACTATGATGATTTTCAAACATTACTAGTTCTTTATCTCAAAGTACTGAACACTTGAAATAGCAGGAAACAATTATTTCTGAGAAAACGAAACAAGAGTGTATGTGTTGGATAACAACTTGATAGGCTACTTGACTTATTTACTCCACATTTGACACCCTATTTACTTTATCAAAACCCAGACAGACATGTAAAGGATCTAAACAGCGCCACATCCCCCCCTCCCCTGAACAAAATTTAAAACAAACAAGCAAAAAACAGAAGAGGAACAAAGGAAGTTAACATTGTTCACATAAGTTCCATTTTGATCAAAATTTCTGGGCTGTTTTAATAAATTTCACTTTTTAATTGGTAGCTTTACTTAATATTCTTACTGGCCAAATGCAACTATGAGAATGCTCCCCTAATCATAGATATAAACCAACCATGTTCCCTGCCAATGTAATCATGAAAGCCTAACTTCCTAGAAACTCCTTAATGTCAAAAGCAAACCTACTTTATTTTTTGGTTTCTCGCTCCTAAAACAGAACTTCAATTCCAAATTTGCTTGATATTCTCCTACAGGAATAACCAGACCAAACTGCTAATAATATAGTAAGGTAACTAAAAGTTTTCCATATGCCACACTGAGTTTCCTTGCCTTCAGTGTTCATAAATATGCAAGTTACTAGATTCATGGGTGGTTTGAACCACTGCCAAACTGATATCAATTCCCAATTTTTATGTTTAGAGAGCTTCCCACAAATATGTAAATGAACAATTTAGACCAATGATGCAAGACTGCAACATATTTTCATGATTAAACTTTAAGAAAAAGATACAGTCAAGACTCAAGAGACCGTAGTTGGCTTGCATTGAGTTTGCGCTGAAGCATTGTCATACAATTCTGCACTTAACATTTTCATTTATGCAGAATGCATGTTTGTCAAAGACAACGCAATTTCAGCAGTGTGAACACAAAACAAGGGGAGATTCGGTGCAGTGGTAAGAGCTATAACATGTGAACTACAGTCATGGTTTCAAGTCATAGGAACAGCCTCTTATAGAAATATAAGGTAAAGTTTGCCTACACTACGCCCTAGTCCCTACCACCGGCAGGAGTTTCTATGTACCAATCTGCCCTTTTATTTTTGGGTAACACACACACTTTCATTTCTTTTCACGGGTATCAATGTTTCATTTGATGCCATTGGTCATTAATGTTGTTAATCAAATGCATTTCAACTTTTTTTTTATTACAAAAAATTCGAAAGAATGGATCTGATCTTTTCAGAGATCCACTAAAACGAAAAAATGAATCATTGAAGGAGACAAAGATAAGGCTTCCTTGTTATAGGTGAGACAGCATAACAATTGCTTGCTGAAGTTCTAAGAAAATCTGAAGACACAGTCAATGAATAATGATAATGCAGAAGTACCATTTAGTACTGAGAAACATGTGTGAAAGAATGAGAAAGATGGAACATTATTTTCATTTACCTCCTCTGGGGTCAGTTCGAATGTTTTACCACCAATAGTGAAAGAAATGTTTGGCATTGAAGCAAAACTACTACAATCAACAGCTGCTTCTCCCATTGGACTAGGCAATCGGTCACAGAGCTGTGGTCATGGCATCAGGTAATAAGTTTAGATCCCAAAACCAGCATATATAATAATTAATATCATACATAAGTGTGGAAGCTAATTAACCTGATTAATATAGTCCAAGATTCTATCTTCAGTTTGATTCTGTCTCAGTTGATTTTGCATCCATATAACGGCCATCTGACATGCAGAGCACGTTTCATCACCATGAAGACCATCAGAAGCCCAGTCAGTCTCCTCCTCCACCACACTCTTGATAATCATACTACAGATATATACAGTGGTCAGTACTAACTTTTCAAACACAAACATAACTTTATAATAGACAACTGCCACCTGTTTCATCTCAGATCGACTCTCCTCCTGGGATATCAAAAAAGGAAAGACTATGCAGCAACTTTAAGCTAGTTGTAATGATGCAAACAAATTTTTAATGTCTCATGCAATATATCCCTCAGTTCATTGGTTGCTACAATCCAATGCCATAAGATACTGTTAAGAAAATTATCATGTACTTGGTTCACTTTTCAGTATTTTTTTGAGCTGCATTTCCCGTCTCATTTTCATTCCTGCTTTTACCTTCATCTGAAGTGGAAAAAGTTTTGTACAACGCAGCCCCAGAAAGGGGCTTCTTCATATGACCTTTTGTTAGTCAACATTTAAGGAAATAAGTACAAATCAGTTTAGATATAGATATGCTCATGCAGAGAAGCCTAAGATAACATCTGATATTGTTCTACAACATAAGGGAGGATGGTTGGGGCAGTGTTGAGGGGAGAGATATTGTTGTTTGAAGTCGACAACTTGCTGTTGTTACAAAAGAATCACTACATTTGAGAGGTCCAGACAGATTTGAAAAGGAAAGGACTACTAACAGTCAAGGATGAAATCACAATACTAGAAAAAATTCAGGTAATTACCTTTCAGCACGAGAATCATCAGATGAGCACAATCCAATCCTTGTGCAGATAGTTTTGGGCTCAGTCTATGAAACAGGAAGAATAATTAATCCAAGTCTGAGATAAGATAGTGAATTGCAGATCGAAACAGTAGGTACCAGTATTTACTCAGATCTAAGAGAATATCACATTGGAGAACTAAAAAGATCCAGACAATGAAGACATGTATACCTTGGCTGATAACAAGTCTAGTATGGTTTTACCATACTGAGCAACCACTGACTTGCATTCCTCGCTTACAACACCAGCAGCTCCAATAGCATGATTAATTTGTGCTACAACAGCCTGAAAAATGCATGATATAAAATTCCATTAACAATTCATGGGTTTAAATAAAAAAAAAGAAAAAAAAAAGCACATTATGGAGAAAATCTATGATGTAGAATTCTGTATCCAATGAATAACACTATTCCTGAATGAAAGACCCAGCAATGAGAGGATTGATCAATGTGTATTTAATTGAGCAGCACAAATGAATGCCAACAGATCATGAAAATTTTCAAATATGATGATGCAAACAGGAGATATAAGGCTAACACAAACATGCTGCAACCAGGAACCATTTTAGTTCAGTTTCGGGACAAATTAGAAGGCAATATTCCTGTTATGTAATCAAAGTCAATAACCACATGTAGTTAATTCAAACAATCACGTGTACATAGTTAAATTTGAATTAGATAGGCCAATGAAATACATACTGTTGGTCCTGCCAACAGGGAAGTTCCAGAGTCGGCAATTGCGGAACAACCATCAGCACAGAATCCTGAAAAGAGAGAAAGTTATAGAAAAATAGAAACCCAATACTTAAGATAGGGAAATGATATCCCGGCAAAACAATATGCACAACCCACAAAGTTACCTGTTGATTCACCACCAACCAGCACATCACCCATATCAAACTGAATATGATCAGAATTTATGTAAGGAACGCATCCCTATGTCAAAATAACCCCAAAATCCAAATAGCAAGAGCGTGAAAAGTACCTGCCAGTAGCCCTTCCGAGTTACATTAACATATACATGGTCACCCTTAAAGTGACTAGGATCAACCCCACCAAAAACAAGTTCACCCCCTTGTTCCTCTTCAGCTCTGCGATTAAACCAGAATGAAAAAACAGGCTCTGCAACAAGACCCTGTTTAACCATATTGTACCTGAAAGAAGAGTAAGGCAATCTAAATTGGTGAAAATAAATCTGATGGATAGTTTAACCATGAATAATATGTAATTAATGATTTGAGTGATCAATTTAAGAGTGTTCAACGAGCCATCAGCCAATTCAAAGGAGATACACATTTACCTACCACTTACCAGACAGGAACAGCATTTCCAACAGAAATCTCTTGAAATCCTAGTCCAAGAATGCCATCAAACTTGGCAGCCAAAAAGGTGATGCCGGGCTCTTTGGTTGCCTCTATGAATTCCTATTGAGCAAAACTGTTAAAATGTGGATCCCAGTTGATATAAACATGTTTTACAGTGGATTTTACCTGTTCCTTAACAATGAGAGTCCCAAGTTTGACATAATCTTGGCTGAAGAAGCCAGCGATGGATCCAGTTCCATAGTGAATTTCAGCAGATTTTCCTGTTATAAGATTATTCATCATTTAAGTTAAACTTGCTTCTTATGGAGCCACTAGTAAATAGCTAAAGCAAGACTATATTTTCAAAGCATTGGTAAAGGGAGTGTGCACTCCATGCCACAAAAGCATTTGAAGCTGCTCTTCCACATTTCATGTCTTACTGATCGGTTTAATTTTCTGTCTGTAAAGGTTTTAAATCTTCTTTACTTTTGAAAGATTGATTGTTTAACATGTATAAGTTCTACCACAATATATGATCACATACATCTATACATGAGCTTACTGCTTTATAATATGGTTGCTTCAACATTAGCGACACTTGAAAGCAAAACATACCATAAAGCCAAAAGCTACATGAACAAAAGTTCAACTTTTAGAAACCTTCAGCAAGCAAGCAAATAAATAAATAAACATTTTACAACAACTAAGCCTTTATTCCACTATGTAAGGACATCTATATGGATCATATCTCTCCAAAATTATAGCTTAATATCATGAAATTTATGCAAGCTTCAGCATAACACAACCTCCTCATTTTGATTCTATAACCAAATCTCCTAATTTCGGACAGCTGCCTATCGACATGCCAAAAAGAGATAATGTGACACTGAAAACAAGAAGCAACTAAAAGAAATGGAGACGGAACTACAAATGTCCAAGTTTTAATACCATTTTTCTTATAAGTAATCGAATGGCTTGATTTGTATTTTGAATGGAAATAACAAGCAACCTGCAACAAGTACAAAAGCTTCAGGCTAAAAAGATCGAGCATTAAATGAGATGCAACTCGTACAAGACAGAAATAGTTGAATCCACTAAACCAAAATATTACCAAAGCTGAACTCACCGAAAAATAACACTTTGCAGAGGGCACCCAGAGATTGGAACTTCCAGTGTCAAATATCACAGTGAACTTCTGAGGAGGAGTGCCAATAGCAATTTCACCATAATACTGAGCATCCATGTAGTTCTTTAATGCAATGATGTCAGTATCAGACGCCCCCCTGTTTCCATGAAGACCATAAATTCTAGCAGAACCCCTATTGTTAAAATTATTTCTTCCAGTAAGTCGATTAACTTGGTCCAATTTGGCATTCTTCAGGGAAACTCTGATCAGTTTAGTGCCAGATGCTGATAACAAAACAGAGGACAAAACAGATGAAAGTAGAAATGCAACCACAGTGGCTCTGAATGTAGTACCCATCTCAACAGCTGCAAATCGAGACAACAGGAGAAGAGAATTGATTAACCAACCAACAAACTCCAGGAACGTATAATATTGACATATGACAGACATTAAGCAAGAAAATGATTAAGAAGAGAAATTGCACACAGTGATCAACAAGAACCTGTATTCTGCCCATATCTGTTATCACTCTAGCACCCAACAGTAAAATAGTCAAGTGCAAATCCTTTTCTCACATTGTACTTTTATGGCCTCTTTTTGTGGATCCTAACATTTGTTGAAAGAATAGACAAAGTTGAACAGAAAATGCAACAGGGTTTCCTTCAAATTTGTCTGACACAATAGTCATTTATATTTTGAAACTGTATAAATTGAAAAAGCTAAAAAGGATTACAAGTAGCATGATGCCTGAATTTTAAACTACCCTAACTATTTCCAACTCATATTTCCCTCACCAGATATATAATTTCTTGTGATCTGACTTTCCCCCCTAAGATCACTTCTAAGTCCCAATAAAAAGCTTCAGATCAAGATAAAGTCTGCCCATATGTTCTGCCGAAAACAAATTTTCAAAAAGCTTTTTCTTTTAACAGTTTTTCATCATTCCCAAGACACCTAGTCACATTTTGAATACACCCACTTTCATTTTTAATACACTTTTAAAATTTGGGGGGAAAATAAAAAAAAAAACTGAAACGCATATTGGTCCCATACAGGCCAAACTCATTTCGTCTGCATAGTTTGGAAAATTGGGAATGGGAAAGAAAACTATGCAGAACCCAACTAAAATTGTACTCGAACTAAAGAGTTCTCCTGTCCTTTATAACAAAAAAATCAAATATCACAAAACGACAGGAATACGCAATTAAAGTCCTCATATTTTTTGTTCTCCCTACAAAGTATAATCAATAACCCTCTGTTCTTTCCCCAAATATTAACAAGATTATAGCTTTTTCAATTTACACCCACTTTTTTCCGCGAGAACTGTTTTACACGAAGGACCGTTAAAATCAAGTAGCCAGAGCTTCTACCTTCTCTTTTTCCTTATTTTCCATCACAATATTTCGCAAAATCAAAATAAAATTATACGATTGCATCCCATGTCCCTTTGTTTTACCAAGTGTTAACAAAGCCAACCAAATCACTAAAAATTTCAGAATTTGACACCCCATTTCGAAATAAAAAGCAAATAACAAGGAGAAAAAGAAAATTCAATACCCGGAGTGGAAACTAACACTCACAACTTTTGAAGTCAACAGCAAGAATACACCTTTTTCATCTTCTCCCCCACCCCAAAACCCCACTCCACCCCACCAAAAAAAAAAAAATTCAGATTCAGTAATAGGAACTGTACCACAGATCATATATGCATAGAAGATTAAGTAAGAAAATGAACATAAATACCGAATATTTGCCGGAAGAAATGGGTAGAATTTGCTTACTTGATGAGGCAGTTGAAGCTTTCAAGAAGTTGGGAGATGAACTCTGGAGTACGGTCCAATTGACGCTAACTTGTAAGAAATGTACAAAGTCAACGGTTGATCAACAATGGATTAGGCACTAAGGCTCTGACCATTTAAAGAATCTACTGCACCATTATTTTAATGTAATAAATTACTTATCTAAAACATTTAAAAATAATTAAAAGTACCGTGATTGTAAAAATGGTAAAAAATTGTTTATTTGAGGTGTTAAATACTTTAATCCAAAAAAATTATACTATCACTGTTTTGTTATATGAGTTCATTTTGTAATTAAAAAAGAGTCTATTTTATATAATAAAAAAATTAATAAAATAGAAAGAGTAATACTCTCTCTATTTTAAAATAAATGTTTTTCTAACTTTTTGACACAAATTATATAACTTTATGTTGATTTGAATAAATAATAAATACACAAATTTTTAACTAATCATTCAGAAAATTGCAACTAATAATAGTAGTTGCATCAAAATGTAAAAAATATATTTAAAATAAAAGAGCATAAATGACCGTAGTTTAAAATATATATATATATACACACATATATATATTTTGACACAAATTATATAACTTTATGTTGATTTGAATAAATAATAAGTACTCAAATTTTTACTTAATCATTCAAAAAATTACAACTAATAATAGTAGTTGCATCAAAATGTAAAAAATATATTTAAAATAAAAGAGCATAAATGACCGTAGTTTAAAATATATATATATATTTTGTTAGATATATGTAAATAATACTTTTATTTAATTTTATTTATTAAAGGTAGACTAGTGTTACAGACATAATTAGTTTGGTCGGCGGTTACATCATTCGCCGACGACATATGTCAAATTCCGTTAGAGGTTAACGGAGTGGGACTTAGTGAGATTTGGATGATATTTGAAGATTGGGTAGTTTTTGAAAAGATGAGTGATCCTTGAGACGGCTAAGTGACACGATGGAGGTTTGGAGCTCATGGGTGGTCTCTCTCTCCCAAATCCTTATATATGGTATCACAGGAAAGTAATCCCAAAGTGTGATGGAAATGAAAAGGGTGGACAAAAATGGGATGCTTTTTGTTTTGTGAGAAAAAATAGGGTAGTTGCATTTGCCAAATGCAAGTTTTCAGAATGTTTCTGTTCTCTTGTGGCTTGTGTAGGGAAAATTTTATTGGAGAGAAGTTTTTTGTTGAAAATTTTTTGGGGGGAAGTTTTTAAAGGATGGAGTTGCATTTGGCAAATGCAACTTTTGAAATTTTAGTTTTTTTCAATAGCTATTATTTTTAAAGGTTGTAGTTGCATTTGGCAAATGCAACTATTGAAATTAAATTTAATTTTCCCATCAAAATTGAGGGAAATGCAGGAGGCCTTTTCTGAGGAAAGATCTTGCATTTGTAGTCTATGTTTTAAAATCATTTTAAAAAATGTTCAAAAATTTATACATATCTAATTTTATTATTGTAAATATCAAAATATTGTAACAAGAAATGAAAAATCTAATTTTATTATTGTAAATATAAAATATTGTAACAAGAAATGAAAAAAATGTATCTAGTATTTTTTTTTCTTCTCATTACTCAATTTAAAAATATTTATCTCGCACTAGAAATTCTTAATTTAGCTTTTTATAGGAAAATTAAAGTACTATTAAGGGGTTTAGGGTTTTAGTAGGGTCTTATAAATATTTAACAATATTAAATTGGTACTTGATATTTTTTGATAGCCATGGCAACTATACATTGTTCACATACGAGAATAAAATATTGTAACAAGAAATGAAAAAAATGTATCTAGTATTTTTTTTTCTTCTCATTACTCAATTTAAAAATATTTATCTCGCATTAGAAATTCTTAATTTAGCTTTTTATAGGAAAATTAAAGTACTATTAAGGGGTTTAGGGTTTTAGTAGGGTCTTATAAATATTTAACAATATTAAATTGGTACTTGATATTTTTTGATAGCCATGGCAACTATACATTGTTCACCTAGGAGAATACAGGTTTATATTGGAGAAAGAACATAGAGTATTACAAAGGAAAAAAATAAAATAAAGACCGTTGGTGTTTTAAAAAAAAACACACAAAAAAGGAAAGTAAAATTAATAAGTATTAACTTTTTACAAGGCTAGTAATATTGGACAAGGCTAGTAAATTAATAAGTTTGATAAATTTTTACAAAATATTTGATAACGGTAGTAAATTATTAAATTTTTTTTTAAAAATTGATGTATGTAGACAGAATTCCCCTTAAAGATGTTTAATATATATATATATATATATATATATACATATATATATATATATATATATATATATAAACAGGTTTCTTAATTGTGCCCTATAATTGATTATATAAGACATGGAGAAAAAGTGTTTAAAACCCTATTCTGACTGGTGGCTGCGATCCTCCTCCTATATTTAGCAGTTTACAGTGTATACTTTGAATTCTTAAAACCTTGATGTCAAGATTCCGATTCCAATCGAATGGACAACCATAAGCATAGTTGACGAATCGCAATAATTATCGTGCATTAAATATGTCATTTTGCGATACGTGTACCTTAGCGAGTACAGTCTCATAAGATACGTTTGTTTACATAAAAAATCATAAAAACATTGTTATAGGTCTTTTGTTTTGCAACGAATGAAAAGAAAAGTAAATGAAAATCACTACTGGAAATCCATGGTCAAAGTTCAAAGCTTACACTTCTGCTTTCATTTATTCTTCTAGAGTTTCATAGTTGGTTTTGTTTCTAGTGGGAGTGGGGTTGGCTAATGTGAGTTATACTTATAATTTGAAAGATATCTTTAATTATTATTTGGAATATTTTATCTAAGAAATTATACCGGAAGTCATTCGAATAAGTGAATGATGAAACTGTTCAAAACGGTTATGTTTATGTACATAAAGTTGATATATTTGTTGGATTCGAGAATGCATTAGCATGTGAGGTTTGGGTGTACTAATTTTCTCTCTTTTTTTTTAGTATTTTCTTTTAGGGAGGTGGGGATGGTTGCTGGAGGTTATATGGTTGGTTAAAGTTTGGAAGTAAGCATTTTCAATATATGTACAAGTTATATCGCGAAATTAACTTCATTACATACCACGGTTTAATTACGGTGTTTTTTTTCAAATTAGAATGTCAAATTAATCAAAATTTAACATGCTATATTACACTAAAAAATCATTAAAAAAGTTTGGCGAGATAGGTTGTGAAGAAAGCGAGGTTGCCATAATCGCTTTCCGTGAAAATTGGGCTATCGAATATTTTGCACAGGAAGCGATGTTGTCAACCCCTTTATGTGAAATTTTTCCAAATACTGAAACTGGATATGCAACCTTCGCCATATGTAAAAAACGATCACCAGGCAAATTATTATTGAAAGCGAAGATTAATATTAAATGTTTCTCTACCTCTTCAAATTGAAACAAGCAAGAAATATATTTATCTTTTACTATTTTGGTTTTATAGGCTAATTACAGTGTAAAATAGTTTCCAATGAAAGGGAGTGCTTTCTATGATTTATCATCCGTAAAGTTTCACCCAAACAGAGTATTACCATCTATTATTATCACTTTTATTTTACATCAAGATGTGCAGAGATAATATACTAGAAGTGGAACTTGAAGATTTAACATAAGCTACTCCAGATTCAAAGAAACATATAATCAAACACATAATACTCATTCAGAAAGTTTCTGAACACAAGTAATGACGGGAAACAAACATAAGCACTGTCCATTTTGATAAAAAAAAAGATCGCATCATACAATTTGGATTCCCTTCTTGCCAAAAAAAAAAAATTCCAATTCGTAATCTCTCAGAATATAATAAATGACATTACCTCATATACTCGGTGTCGGTGAGGTTGAACGAATCGGTGAGGGCGAAGGTGGTCCAGTGGTCTGGTAGGTGGCAACCCGCTGTATTGCTTCTCAGTTATAAAAACATTGAGGCAGAGCAGAGAAACAGCGGCGGGAGACTGGAGAAGCACAGGCGAGAGAGATCGGAAAAGCACCCTGGCCACAATTTCAGAGATTTGGAGGGTTGCAATTGGGGATTTTTAGGCTTCTTTCACTTCTAATATCAGTCGCATCTATTCCGTTTGTTTAACACAATCGTCGTCGCCTTCTAGAGAGCGGAGAAGAGACGGAGCAGAGAACCGACGGAAGAGCAGAGCAGAGCAGCAACGCGGAGAGCTGCGAAGCACCGATGGGACAGAAAGCCACCGTGGCTGACCGAAAGTGGAGAGAGTGCTGAGTTTCAATTGAGATTTTTAGGGCTTTTACCAATCTATTCGTTTGGTGTATACGTTTTCTGGATAAAAAATAAATTTAAAAAAAAACTCTACAAAATTGCATTTGAGGAATGCAATTTTAATCTTACTTCCGTGAAGTTCAAAATTTCCGTGAACTAAACGAAAAAAAGAAAAAGAAAAATTTAATTAAAGTTGCATTTGAAGAATGCAACTTCTACTTTTTAAATTAATATCTAACATTTACATAATTGAGAAGTGAAAATATAAAGTTGTATTTGGTGAATGCAACTTTATTTATAGAGTTGCATTTCAAGAATGCAACTACCCTATTTTTTTTCACAGACCCAAAACCATCCCATTTTTTTACCACCTTTTCTATTTTCATCACACTTTGGGATTTTTTTTTTCTGAGTGAGACTTAGTGAGATTTGGGTGATATTTGAAGATTGGGTAGTTTTTGAAAAGATGAGTGATCCTTGAGAAGGCTAAGTGACTCGATGGAGGTTTGGAGCTCATGGGTGGTCTCTCTCTCCCAAATCCTTACATATGGTATCACAGTCATTCAATTAAACCATAGCTTTCGCAAATCCAACTTTGCGGTCATGAAAACTAAAAACAATTCATGTAACTTAGCGGTCATGAATTGTTTAAGCAATTAATTCTACAATTTATTTTAGACTATCATGTTTGATCTAACCATTTCTTGCAGGATGATTCTTAATATAATTTAGGTGCGAACTGTTAGATAAGTAAGTTACTGAATGTGGACTTCATGATCACAAGTTACTTAGATATTAATAACCCCATTTAAATACAAGATGAACTTATTATCTTATGATATGTTATGTAACATTATCTCACTCTCCCATTTTACTATGATGTTACATAAAAGTGAAGATCACATTTTAATGGATGAGTAATTAATTACCCGGAAGAAATACGACAGGTTTGTTATTATACGACTGGTGATGGAAAATGTCTTCACCTATAAATGTCACATCTCTTTTGGTCCCTTTCTCTACTCTCTGGAATGGAGTGTGATCCCTACCAATACACAAGCTAGAGAGAGACAGTCAAAAGCTTACAGAATATGTGACATTAACAATGCACTCAACTTTCAATATTAAACTATTTATAATCAATGAAGATTCAGTTATAGGACAGCTTTCGCGCGTAACTAGTAATAGATCCGAGACTTTCTGTAAGAAATTTGTCATGTACATAGCAATTTTTATATAAAATTATATTAGGTTTCGATCTATATATGTAGATTTACAATCTTATATATATTAAGTGCACATGTGGGCTTTAAATTGGAATTACAATATAAAATTTAAATATCATATTCTTTTAGTCTTTTGTCAAACTTATAAGTGATGAAAGGGAACACAGTTGCAGACGCATTGGCCACGGGGGCAAATGCTACAAGATTGACAGCCTTATATCTAATGGGGACTCTACCCTTGGAGCTGAAAGGGTTGGTGCTTCTAAATACTAGGAGCTTTCCTTCTATTCGAGTATAGACATGCTTTGAGGCAGGGTTAGGTTGTATGTTCCCCCTGTTTGTTACACTTTATCTTTCGAATTAATGGAATAGGCTACCGTCGCCAGCCTCGGCTATTTAACCCAAAAAAAAAAAAAAAAAAGTGATGATTTCTAATGTTATTAATGAATTAGTTTAAAAAGAAAAAAAATTATAGAAACATTTGTTATGTTAATTAGTGTTTACACTATGTATCAAAATTTGTCATACCTATATGTGTAATATTCACAAAGGAAAGATTCTTGATTAAGTGCATGTTTGATCAAACTTAATGCTTAATTCTAAATGCTTAATGTTGAAACAATTAAGTAGATTATATGTGAATGCTGAAATTTCATAATTCAATATTTGAATCAGAATGCTTAATGACTTGTTTATGTTTGATAAATAAGTCCAATTGAATATTTAAGTATTAAAAATGTACGATTTTACGCTCATATTAATTTTTAATAACCACATACAAAAATAAATAAATTTTAGAGCAAACACCTCAAAACCCCCTTGTGATTACCGAAAATTATGCATTGCCCCCCTATGTTAAAAAAAAAAAAGCTTCAAAGAACCCCCTCGTGTTTTTTCGAAATCAGTAACGTTAGACATTTCCGTTAACTTTAACAGTCAAACATGAAAGTCAACTATTTTTTAAAAATGTTTATGTTAAATGACAGATTTACCCTTAATACCAATAAAATGAATTTTTTTATTCCTTCAAATTACATATTTACCCCTAATACATAATAAATATATATGTCTAATTTTAAATTTATTTTTATGTTTCATTTTTTTAATTACATTTTAAAATTGTCTTTTACAGTTTTTATTTATTCTCTTATCTTTTAATTAAACCCTTTTTTATTCTCTTATCTTATCCAAAATTTAAAATTTAAGTTACTTTTGAATTCCATATTTTAGTTCATTATTATCATGTATGTTGATCATCATTATCATCACGTCTGGTCATCTTCATCATCATCATCTGTTCATCACCACCACCACAACCCTGTCACCACCTCGGCATCTGCCACAACCATAGTCAGCAACATGCCGCTCTGCCGACGTCGTCGCCTCCATAAGCACCACTTCAATCACCAAAACACTGCCCCAACCACATCAATTTAAACAAATAAAACACAACTCAATAACAATTTTAACAACCTAGCAAAATTCATGATAGGGAACACAACATTCAATAAGAGAAACCCATCCAAAAGAAAAATCCTCAAAATTGCACATATCCGTAAACCATCCAAAAAAAAAAAAAACCCAAATATCCAAAATACCAAATACCACCATTGTTGCAATTCCAAAACAGAAAAATGGCCAAAAAATCCATTTGAAAATTTGTCCTCGATCTCTTTCCAATGGATACGGTTACGGTTCCAGGTCAGGGACGAGCTCTGCACCAGTTCGGGGTGATGGCATGAGATCTGTCGGCTTTATTGACATGAGATACGATGGAAGCGGGGGCGAGGGATGTGATGGAGGAGGCGGCGAGGGAGGGGTGATGGAGGAGGTGGGGGTAGCAAAAGATATGGAACTAGCCAGTCGAGAGAGAAGCAATGGAAGACGGCGAGAGAGATGGAAGACGGCAAGGAGAGAGAGTGTGAGAGAGAGAGAGAGAGGAAGAGGTTTTAGGGATAATAGTTTTAACTTAGGTGAATATTAAAAGTAGTTAAAAAAGTTTTTAAAGTTCAAAAAAAAAAAAAAGGTAAGTAAAATGACCACGTTAACCCTCTTACTGTTATACATGACGAAAATGTCTAACGTTACCAATTTCGAAAAAACATGGGGGGCTCTTTGAAACTTTTTTTAACATAGGGGGTAATGCATAACTTTCGATAACCACAGGGGGGGTTATGAGGTGTTTGCCCTAAATTTTATAATAAAAATAAAATATAACTAATAAAATTATATTAGTAATTAAAACATATCGAATGATATTTATAAAATTTAGATTATTAATTTATAATATTATGTCTTAATAATTTTTCAAAATTTTGAAAACAAATTAAATATCAAATTTTAGTTATTATCTAGTTCTAATTAACTGCCACTCATCTTCAAATACCCCCTTGGGTGCCAGTTTGTCCCTTACCAAGTTTTTAATGAGAAACTGTCGCATAACATTATGTCTCTTTCCAACTTCTACTTGTATAGTATTGTATAAATTAATATAATTTATATCTTATACAAATGGTCATCTTAATTTTAAGAAAAAAATTTCCAATAAAATTTATTTTCAATTTGTTTTCATTGCATACTCTTACTTTTTATATAATAATAAGTGGCTTATAATTAATGTTTACCTAAGAAACAAGGATATAAGTAAATATATATATATATATATATATGATGTAACATTACTTATTTTAGGTGCTAATGTCTTATCACCCATAATAAATAATACTCACTCTGTCTTATTCAAAGAGTCCACTTCGTATTACTGTTTTTAGTGATAGAAAATGGACTTTTTGAATAAGAGCGAAAGTATATTTTTTGAGATTGAATATTTTACTATGAAGGGTAAATTCCCTAAAATCCCCATGTGGTTTACGAAAGTTATTATGAACTTGTATGATTTATAAAGCTACGAACAACCCCCCCCCCCCTACTTTTTTGAAATCTGTAAAAGTGGACGAAAGTCACTCTACCTAATGGCACGTTTAAAATTGATAAACATACCCTCGGATTAAAAGCAAAATTACTAATGACAAAACAAAAGGAAAATACCCATCCCATTAGTCGCGCAAAATTCCAATCTTTTACGCAGAAAAGAATTAGGCTTTCTTGAGAGAAGAAACGACAATCAAAAATCCTTGGAGGACATCAACAAGACTGATGTGGGTTCGAAGGGTGTAAAGTGCCATCGATGGGTGGTTGGGAGTAAAGTGGAATCGGCGACAGTGAAGTGGGTTTGACGACAGTGAAGTGGGTTCGACGATAGTGACAAAGAATTTGACGGAATCCAGGGTATACCCCCCGGCTACCAGAGGTCGTATATCGAGTATCAAGCGGCTAGAAAAAAACCCTCAATTTGAAATGGAGGGAGGTAAGCACAACCCAAACTCCTTTTAAGCATAATTAGATATATATATAGATATATTGCGACTGAGAAAGCATATTTTTGGTTTATTGTGAGTCTTATTTGCTCAGTTGAAAAGGAGGCAATCGACTTTTTTTTTTGTTTCAGTCGGCCACGTCAGAAAAGATTTAGAATTTTTAAATTCGTGAGTATGATGAATCTCATTACTTTTGTCGGTTTATACAGAACATAATAATAGGGAGTTATCTGTATGAGTTTAGTTTTTAATTGTTTAGCTCTTAAATGGTTGAATGGTTTAGGATTTGATCTATTTAGTGTCAGAAAACTTGAGAAGTCTTGATATTAGAATATTTAAATAGTTTCATACTGTGAAGATAGGCAAAAAGGATTATTGTTTTATATGAAGGGTTTCTTTAAGGGTTCTTTAATGTCCCCTAGGTTTATGTCCTTTGATATTGTTTAGCTTTTGAATTGTTTAATATGTCTTACAATTAGTGCCTGAATTGTGGGTTCTATTATGGTGGGATTATTATTCCTATTCTGAAATAGACAGTGTGTGTGTCAATTTACATGGATGGTTGCATTAATGGTCCCCATGCCATTTCCATCATTTGATGTTGTTGTTTAGCCTTTAAATTGTTGAATTGTTATATGTTGATGGTTGCTTTAATGGTCCTCGTGTTGTTTCTGTACTTTGATGTTGTTGTTTTGCTTTTGAAATGTTGAATTGTTTAATATGTCATGGGATTAGTGATTGAAGGGTGAGTTCAATTATGTTGAAAAGTAATTACTTTCATATTCTGAAATCGGTAGTGTGTGTCTGTTTTACATTCCAAGTTGCTTTAATGTTCCATTTTCTTTAGAGTGAAGTGCATAAATAATCACGTAAGTTTGCAGAATTGCAGAAATAATCACGCAACTTTGAAAAGCCGATTTTTAATCACGTAAGTTTCAAAACATGCAGAAATAGTCATTTCGTGAATTTCAGCTGTTAACTCCCCAACAGAAGCTAGTTTTTTAGGGCAAAATTGTCCAATTTCCATTTCCTTTGTCTTATTATTCACTTATTTTACTTTTATTAGCAAATAAACCCATAATCATTCTTCTTCTTTTTTTTTT
Organism: Leptodermis oblonga; assembly: GCA_016801395.1. Classification (NCBI taxonomy): domain Eukaryota; kingdom Viridiplantae; phylum Streptophyta; class Magnoliopsida; order Gentianales; family Rubiaceae; genus Leptodermis; species Leptodermis oblonga. The sequence goes on from VMRK01000330.1 coordinate 57,799, forward strand.
TTTTTTACATATTCAACCAAAATAAATTTTACTGCATAATAAAAAATTTATTATAAAATTTAAACTATTTTTAAAAGTTTAAAAATAAAAAATAAAATATTAAACTATCTTAAATTATAAATATCATAATAGGGGCCCAACTTATTTTTTAATTAGGATGGCAAAAAATTTAAATTATTTTTGTAAAAATTAAATATGAAAAATGAAATATTAAACTATCTTAAATTAAAAATAATATAATTAAAACAAAAAAATTCATATCAAATTTTAAATATACCATAATATTAAGAATACTTACTATTTTAGTAATATTATTATGTAGTAAAAAAAAATTTATGGTCGAATATGTAAAAAAATGAAGATTAGGGGCTTATTTGCTAATAAAAAATAATTAAAAGATGAGACAAAGGGAAAGGAAATTGGAACTAAAACATTAGCTTTTGTTAGGGAGTTAACGGCTACCCCTGATGGAATTACCTTTTTTGTGCTTTTTTGAAAGTTGCGTGATCATTTTTGCATTTCCGCAAAGTTGCGTGAGAAGAGAATGGTGTTTGAAAATTTTGACCCATTATATTAGTCAATGTACTATCACTGACATGTATGAATGTGTCTTGGGGAAAGGACTTGAATCTTCTGTGCAATATTACTGCACCTCCGTAGGGTCTAATGAACTAGAGTTTGTTGCATGTAATGAGACACTGACATTGAAATTAGTGCACTACTCATATTGGCAGTAAAGAGCTTCATATTTATGGGCCTGTTCTTTTTGTTTCGTTTTGAAAATAGTTTTGGTTTCAACAGTAAATTTAATATATTTCAATCATATTCCATCATTTCCAATACAACTTTTTACTATTCAGCATCTACTTTTTACATTTTTAACATACTTTTTACATTATAAAACTATTTTTCAAAACTTGTTTTCAAAACCGTTTTCCAAACGTTCAAAAAAAACAGACCCTATATTGTAGAATTATGTAAGCTTTTATGTGTTGTGTCTCCGAAGGGTAAAGTACTGTTAAGTGTTGATAATTTTGTGCCTATGTTTGGTAGTTGTTTGGGAAATAAGGGTAGTTATGCTAGTATTTCTGTTGGTTTAGAGGGTAATTATGCTGGTATTTATGTGGGTGTCGAGGGTAATTATGTTGGGGCTACAACTGATATTTTTTAGGGCCCTTTTGTGAATGATAAGGGGGTACTGCAGTGAATGTTGATGGTATTATTGAGAATGTTGGGGGAAATGCAAAAACTGTGTTGTAGGAAGAGTACGAGGGATACAATATACATTCAAGCAGTAACCGTGATAATACAAGCACCCTTGAAAGAAAAAAAAAAGAAAAAAGAAAAAAGAGGAGCTCAAAAAATAGTCACTTAAAGAAGAACAGCTACTGATGGGATATCTATATATTAAGGTTGACGGCAATTTGGAAACTGGGGGTACAGGGATAGAGAGCCAGTAGAAAAGGAAAGAGAAGAAACAAAAAGAAAAAGAGAAGCAAAAAGGGAAAGCAAAGCAGAAAGGGAAAAGGAAGCAAAATCTTGGTCTATTTAATGAGGAAGATGATCTTACCTTTGGAGAACATTATGATGCTTCATGGTTTGAAGAGTTGGAGAGGTTTGAAGATAAATAAATTTTTAGATCTGCTTGCTCGCAGGGTTTAGGCAATTATAATTCCAATTTTGGTGCAACTTCTAGGGCATCTACTCAACATGATGGTTGTAGTACGAAATACCAGCAGCAAGAAGGTGATAATAGTCCCACAGGTGACACGAGTAAGGATGGAGAAGAAGAGAATTGGAACGAACCAATAAGATCTGATGCAGCACTGTTTGTTAAAGAAGTTGATGAATATGACATAGCTGAGAAGCGAAACACTCTTGAGTTCAATCTAGATATGGAATTCGAGAAACAATCTTTTAAGCTAAAGGTTGGGCATACATTCACAGCTTGTCGAGGGGCTTTGGGTTGAATATCATATGCGGGAAGGGCAACATTTCTTAGACGAAGCATAATGAGGCAGCAAGAATTGATGTGTATTTTTAAGAAAAGAAATGTAACTTCAAGCTGCATGAAAGTTCCATTCAATGGGATGCAACATTTCAAATAAAGTTAATTAAGGGTTCTCACACTTGTGTGGACAAAGCTCATTGTCATACGTTACCTCAACTTACCTCAGCAAGAAGTACATGCATTTCATAAAGATTAATGCCAACATACAGCCATCCGGTATCGTTGACCAAGTTAGGATTCAGTTGCAGTTAGAAATTACTTTGAGGCAAGCATATTGGATGAAAATAAAGACAAAGGAGGTTATTGAAGGAGTTCATATGGAGCAATATGAGAGGGTTATAAATTATGCAAATGCGTTGTTAATGAAAAGCCCGGATAGTAGAGTTGCAATTCAAGTTGAAAATCAACCAAGTGGGGCACCCATTTTCAAGAGGATGTTTTGGTCATTGAGAGTTGTGAAGAATGGTTTCATCTCGGGTTGTAGGCATATCGTAGGTTTGGATGGGTGTTTCTTGAAGAATCCATTTGGCGGGCAAATACTGGAAGCAATAGGTAGAGATGCAAATGATAATCTGTTTCCTATTCTCCTTGAAGTTGTAGAAGCTAAAATTACTGAAAGTTGAAAATAGTTTATGGAAAAGTTGAAAAAGCTTATATTGGGAAAGATCCCTGGGGTATTTATTAGACTTTATTTAAGAAAGGCAGAAGGGTTTGATGAATGCATTAGAGTATGTGTTACCTAACTCACCTACAGATTTTGCTTCAGGCATTTATATGCAAACTTCAAGCAGAAATTTAGAGCAAAGGAGTTGACCAGGTTCTTTTGGGCAGTTGCATCTACCACAAGCATTGAAGATTTTATAAGGCTTTAAAGAATTTGGAGAATGCATATCCTAAAGTTGGTGTAAAAATGACAGCTATTGAGTGGTTAATGAATGTTCCTCCTTCATCATGGTCAAGTGCTCATTTTGACCACAACTATAAGTCTGATGTATTAGTGAATAATGTGAATGAGTGCTTCAATTCATATATTTTCGAGGCACGGGACAAGTATGTAATTGCCATATTTGAGTGCACTAGGAGGAAATTGATGCAAAGGTTTGCTTTGAAGAAAGAAGAAGTGGATAAGCATCCTCATGCCATTTTTTCGAATATACAAGTAATTGGAAAAAAGGTACAAAAAATTAAGTTGTTATTACGTGACAATATATTTATATCTAGGGATCTACGAAGTTGATCTATTGGAATAGAAGTACTTTTGTTGTGAAGTTGGAGCGGAGGACTTGCATAAGTAGGACGTTTCATTATCAGGAATTCCTTGTCCCAATACCATAATTTACAAAATGAATTTCAAAGATTTTGTTGATCGCATGTTTGGGAGAGAAATATAATTGGAAGTATATGGGTACACAATTGCAGCCATGTCTTCTAGAAAATTCTGGGATGATGCTCTTGGTGATAACATTAAACACTCCCCTCCCCCCGTCCACCGGGATATCAAAGAAGGCAAGGAGAAGGGATGATGATGAAGGAACTCAGCAACATCAACCTGGAAGGGATTACACGTTAATTGTAAAAGATGTTTTAGGCAGGGACACAATTCAAGGCCGCGCAAGTATCAAATACATCCCAAGCATAGATTCTATAAGGTGAGATGTGAAGGTCATTAAATGGTTGCTGGTTTTTCTTTTTCATTCTTGGAAAATGACATTAATGCTTTTGTAATTTCCAGTTGCTAGGCCCCTGAAAATAGAGATGATGGAGATGCTGCAAATGTAATATCATTCACAATCGAGGGATATGGTGCAAATGTAATACCAACACTTGAAATGGACAGACTCTCTACCTCGGCAGGCATCAAAAGACCCTCTACATCCATTCGAAATGGAAAGCAAAAGTAGAAAAAAGACAATTGTTGATGCCCTTAAATCACAGTTTTAGCAAAAATATTTGAATACCTCACAAGTAAATTAAATATGGCTATTTGAATGTTGATGTTTATTTGAATGTAATATAATGCATCTTAAATATGGCTATTTAGATTGAAAATTTGCAGCCACTTATTCTATTCAGACTAGGAGTGTAAGTGCAAAATTCAGTCAATTGAATGCTGAACCAAGTGGGAGGAATTCCAAGACACTCACTATTCAAGTGTTCCAGAGAAATTAAGGGCAAGAAGGAAGAAAATTTAGAGATCTTTAATGGTTGGATTGTGTACATGTTGGTTGTAATTAGGTTGCCTTTGTTGGTGGATTATGTCACTGTTAGTTGTATTCCTTATCTTATTGATGAATTATGTGATTGTTGGTAGTAATCCTTGGTTTTTGTTCATGGATTATGTGTCTGTTGGTAGTAATTATTAGCTTTTGTGATACTGAACCTATACATCACTATTTGATATCATTTTGTTAGCTTATGTGAAACTGAACTTATGAATGGTCAGTATTTAGTGTTGTTTGTTGCATCTGTAATACTAAACCTATGAATGGTCAGTACATAATCAAGTTTTATGCACTTTTGTCGCTTATGCATAGTATGATGCTATTTGTTTCTTATGCAGTATTTAATGCTGTTTGTTGCACTTTTGTTGCGTCTGAACCTATGAATGACCATTCTAATGGTTTTTTTAATAGCTTTACATTCATTGACCATAATATGGAAGCTAACAGAGACAATAATCCTATTTTCGCATTCAACATAACCAAACTTTACTAGAACATAGAACCATAATCTCAGTATAATAGAGAACAACTAGATCGGAGAAAATGCTATTCCTAGTGCTGCTCAAATGGCAGTATTCGATCCGAACGGATCGGATCAATTTCGGATCGGTGATCCGAAACTTTGGATCGGTTCGGATCAGACTCACTTCGGATCGGGTCGGTTTGGAACTGATCTGAAATTCTTTTTTTTTTTCTTTTTTGCATTTGCCCTTTTTTGGATTAGATTTTTTTTCCCTCTCTAAATTGGCACCTAATTATATTTTTTAATTCTTTTTTATTATTATCTTCTCATTTTTATAGTATATATATACATACACATTTAGTAGAGATATATTACTTAATTCTTGTGTGGTATTTCTCATATACTTAGGTTCCATTCTTTTTATGACCGAATTGAGAAATTTTTTTTATGACTTCAAAAAAAAAAAATTCAAAACAAAAAAATTAGTGAAATGCTATAATGTTGCATTTGGCAAAACTAAGCATCAACTTCACTTATGCTAGCTATAAAAAAGTGAAAAACATTGCCCAAATCTTCATACGTACATTAATACTATCTAAAAGTCACAATTGCAATTAGAGTTAATTTTTTCACAAAAAGAAGGCAAGCCACTACAAAATGTAACATAGCCCATTTCATTCATCCTAGAAGTAAGAATTGTAACAGATATCTTTTCTTGCACCATAACTTCATGATCATCATTTTCTTTTGTGCCATAACACCATGGAAACAATTCAGCAACAACCTTCAAAAATCAAACTAAAATACGAGTTAACAAAATATAGCATTTAAAATAGATTTAATAACTAATGCTTATCATAACATTCAACATACATGTCAATGACTATCAATCATCAATGTCAATGCGTGGATGCACATTAGTTGATCGTGTGACTTCTGTAAAATTGAACACAAAAAAGAAAAAAATTAAATCTAATTCAAGTTATTAAAGAAATACTTGATAATAGTAACAAATTTCATTACCTAATTCGAGATTTTCAAGTTCTTCTATATACTCTTCAACATTAATTGGCTAATGACTTTTGCGTATTCAATCTTGTGCATAGATGATGGCTTCTACAGTTTCAGCATGTAACGACTCCGGAAAGAGTCAAGCATATGACCACCAGTGCTGAAAGCTGACTCAGTCATCGCAGAAATTGCCAAAACATCTCGTACCATCAATGCTAATGTCGGATAGCTACGAGCATTTGACTTCCACCAATGAAGAATATTGAAAGATGTATCACTAATATCAGCTATCAGCTAAATATGCATATAATTCTGTCTCATTAGCAACATTGCTTGAAACACTGAACTCCCGAGCATAAATAGTATTAAGATATGTAGCAGCCCCAACCACATCACAAACACTAAGTGCACTTGACCCCAAATTACTACTCATATATGTCTGACTTGACGTCGATGGACTGTAAGTGTCAAATAAAGACTCTAATAAAGACTTAATACTCTTTTGTAACTTTTCCGCTTCTTCACCCTCAAACATTTTTCCAATAACCCAATCAACATGAGACAACTTATATCGAGAGTCAAGCACGGTTAAAATAAAAATGAAAACATTCATTTTATCAAATGTTATCCAATACTTGTCAAATTTTCTTCTCATGTTGCTTTCCATCAAACTCAAAATCAAAAGACTCCTCATTCGCCATACTAGAAAGGATAAGCCCATCACCACAGATTTCTAATATGTATTCATTTCCAGTTACGTAATAGGAACCAAACAAATGAACTGTAGTGTCATAAATTTTTTTTCAAAAATGGCATCAGAGAAGTAATATATCCAATCAGTAGCAGTAGGCAAATTATCTTTCATTTTAGGAACATTTTTTTATCCACAGTGTGCAACAGGTCAAAAGCTATATGCAATTCCAAAGCTGACTTCAACATTAAATATGTGAAATTCCACCAAATTTCCACATCCAAAACAGGCAAACATTTACCTTTCAATCCTAAAATTTCCATACATTTGTTGAACATTAACTTTCTAGAGGGTGAAGATCTAATATACTTAACGACAAATCTAATTCTAAATATATGAGCATTAAACTCATTCAGACAATTTTTTGCAATTAAATTCAAAGTATGAGTGGCACCTCATATGCAAATGCTCACCCTTCAACACTGTTTTTTTTTCAAACTGTGCAGTCTTTTCTTTAGATCAACCATGCCGATATCATTAACGTTACATTATCTACTATAATTGTAAGCACTTTCTTAATCCCTCATTCAATCAAACACCTCTCTAATGTCTTAGCAATCTCCTCACCAATGTGATTAATAATTGGACAAAAATTTAAAATCATTTTATGCAATGTCCAACTATCATCAACAAAATGTGCAGTCAAACACAAATAATTAATATTCTCGTTTGAAGTTCACTATTTGTAGTGAATGACACAGAAGAAGAAAAAATTTCAAAATACTACCTCAATTTATTTCTCTCCTCCTTGAACAAGTCTAAACAATATCTGGTCACAGTAGAAGGAGAAAGAATTTTAAAACTTGGTTGCATTTCATGATAAAACCCACGAAATCCTTCTTTCTCAACAAGACAAAAAGGTAATTCATCAACTATAATCATTATAGCCAAACTCCTTTTACATTTTTCTTGGTCAAAAGCAACCACATGAGATTTTTCAACTTTCAATTTCTTGTTAGGTATGAAAAGTGGTGAATCCTTACATCTTTCTAAGTATTTACCCAAACTACTTGTACCCATAATACTTGGACAATGTATCACTTTTGCACAATACATGCATGCCATTTTTTTGTTTTCTTTTGAAAATCCAGGAAGAATCTTATAGTGTTTCCAAACAGCAGATCGACCGGTATCTTTAGTTGTAGGTATATTCGGTTGACTAGAAAAACTTTGACCAAATGCAAGATTGTCATTCACAATACTTGACATGTTTAGAATCCTGTGTATAAAAGGATATTTTATTTGTGAGCACCAACAACAAAGTGAGGAAAATAGAAAACTCTAGAAGCTAATCGAAAAAGAGATTGACATATCCAACACCAATTCCTAAAGTGTAAATATATGATTACAATAGCAACAACAATCAATACCACACTATAAGAACAGCAAGAGAAATACATGAATAAGAAGAACATGAAATAGGAATAGCAATCAATACCACACTATATAAAAGTAAGCTATGTGCAACAATTTTTGAAAAAGAAAATTAGCCCTCTAAATTTCATTCTAAGCAGCAATCACTATTCTTAGTTCTTACATTTTTTGTTGAATTTTAGTTAAACTAAATCATCATCTAAGCTTCTAACCAGATCAAGACAATATTTTCATCAATATCTAATTTTAATGAGTAGTTTTAATACATATTGAGCAAAAGCCTAGATAAAGTCCCCTGATGTAATAGTTTTTATTGCACTTGATTTAGAACATTAGACAAACTCTTTAACTTGGAAACATGAGATCAATGTACTAATAAGATGCCTTTTCCAATAAGATAGTCCCAATGAAAAGTGTAAAGCATAGTATAGTAACAAAGGTCAAAATGGATTTGTAAGCCATGAAACTAGCATGCTTATCTAGTTTGCAAGCCAATCAGAAACTTGGAAATGCAATGCAGTACATTCAATCGCTTTCGGAATTTAACAATTAGCTTGATTAGCTTTGTAAAATGAAACGAAGGAAGGAAATGATCGTGAAGAAAGGCATTATAATCAAAAGAAAATATCTACCTACCTTTGAGGATTGAAAACCATGACACAAGAATACAACAACTAAAATTGAATAAGCTTAGCCCTGATCTCGTTGAATAAATACTATGTTTGAAACATATACAAAACATAAAGTAAAACCTTAAAAGACTTCGATCAACATTCCCTAATTTTAGTGATACAGATTTGTGGCCTTCAATTAATGGAAAAAGTATTTACTAGAACTAATTGGAAGAAAAAATAAGTAAGAACCAAGATACCTTCATGAGTAACCTCTTAGTGTCTTGAAATGTGGGCTTTTTAGCCCACTAATGAAATAACTGGGATATAGTTTCTAAGTCCTCCACATTGAATATGCAAATATGTGACGCAAAAGTAGATAAGGATTACTAGAATCAATTATATCAACAATCAAACAAACAAAAAAATCATAGCCCAGATCCAATCTACATCCCAAATATTTAATCAACAAGTCACCAAGCATTAAAAGTCACAAAACATAGAACCCATACCAAAAAAAACACAGAAACAAACAAAGATAGTAATATCATACAGAGAATCATTATAATTTAAGGAGCACAAAAGTATATTCAAAGAGACTTCATTTTTACGAAACCAAACTAAAAACAACAGCACCAAAGCAGCAGCCGCAGCCTATAGTTGCAACTTAAATTCCAATTTAATTCAGATAGAAAATCAAACCAAATAAAAAATAACAGCAACAAAGAAAAACATTTCGTTTGGTTTGGTTTGGGCTTCAATGATGAAACCAACAATTGGGACAACAACACAAGTATAAAGTATTAAAAAAAAAAAAGAAAAAAGTGTCCTATGATCTCATCTCAATGGCTAGAGAAAGAATGAAAAATGCAAGAAAGCAACCAAAAGGCCAAATTTTAAAAGCTATCTAATACTAATATGCTATGAAAGCATCAGTCTACTAAGAGACTTTCATCAATCTTGAAACCATTTTCCAACTTCTAGTTTGTCTCAATTTAAAAATTCATGCGGACAAGGTCACTCTTCAAACAGTTATGCACAAATGAATTAAAAGCACAACGTAAAACATTCAGCAGACTTGGCAAAACCAATCACATCTAAAATAATTGAATGTGATTTTTTTAGCACATATAATAAGCCTTCCTAAATGACAAAAACAAGAAAGGGTTCCAAGAAAGTATAGCAATGATAGCAAAAAGAAGAAATCACAGCAACAACAATCACTTACAGCAATTTCGCAGAGTGCCTCTTCTTCAACAATATCAAATTTGCAATTGAAATCTTCCCCAATTGACAATGCTCTGTTTTTAGTCTTCATTTTAAAAAAGAAAAAAAATCAGTTATCAGTATGTTACGGAATGTACCTTTCGCAAGTTGCAACCACAAGCGTAACTGGGTTTGAGCTGGAGACGAAGACAGCGGGGTCGCCGCAGCCTCGTAGCACCGGAATAGATAAAGGAGGCACAATGACGGGGTCGACGATGTGAGAAACGGTGAGAGCTGAGAAGTTTGGGAATTTTCTTTTCAACGATATAATGTTTTAGCATTTTTTTTAAAAAAAGAAATAAAAACTTTTGAATCAGAAACTGATCTGATCCGAAATCCGAGATCCGATTTAAGCTTGCTGATCCAATCCAAAATTTCGGATCAGGTGAGCAGTCCTAGCTATTCCACAATACATATCTACAACACATTCAAATGGCTATGTCCAAATTCTTCATTTCTTTACTAAATAATGACCATTTTCACTTAAAGCATAGAATAATCACTGAGAAACAAGTAAGAATCATGGACACAGCCACAACAATGGTAATTGTCTTCATCATTTCTTCTATGCTGCACCAATCTTCCATCTTAACTCTCTGCCGAGGTATTTCTTTATAATCGACCGGAGCTTCGCCATAATTGACTTGATCTCATCTAAAGATAAATTGGTGGTTCTGCCCAAAAATTGAGGACTGCGTCGTCATCGATCGAATTGTACCGAGCCCAGAAAATCACATTGCCTCTTTTCGCCAACAAAATAAAGCATGCCCTTCGTTGGGTTCTTGGATTCTGTAATTTTTATTGTCGCTTTTCTACTGCAACCACAATAACGAATTTGGTACCTCAGGCCGCAACTCCCACCAGTGCTACCACTGTATGAGCCGAAAAACGTGATTGTAGATAATGGGTGAGTTTCAGAAGGAAAAAAAAAAATCTCCCTTTTCTATAGCTCCCGTCAAAGCGGTAGAAAGAATAGAGAAATGAATTAAATTTAGGTTTTTATAAGCTATTTAATATGCTATAGGGGGCGTTTAGGTTACATACTACTCGACATGGTACTCAACTCGTGCGAACATTCGTGTTTCGCCCATGCACCTTTAGGTTGAGTAACTTCCGTCCACTTTACATATTTTGGAAAAGTAGAGGGGAGTTGTTTATAACTGTTAAAACCATATAGGTTCTTAATAATTTTCATAAACCCCAAGGGTAGGTTTAGTGAATTTACCCTACTATGAATTAATCATGTTATTCTCTTCTAACAATATTGACAAAGAAGGAAAATGTATAATTTTTTATGAGTTTTAAAGGTAGGGAAAATTTTGATTAAAGGCAGTGAAACTTTCAATATAAATAAAGAAGGTGTAAGTTTTACATAATTTCTTAGAAGGGTAGTGAATATTTACTTTAAAATTAGAAATTATGTATTATTTAAATGGACTAAAATATTCTAACTCAAAACTGTTGCCCCAATTATACGTATTAGAAACAAAAAGGTATATCCAATCAAAGGAGCCTGCTACAAATATGATATCTTTTTGTCTCTATTGTAAGAAATTATACTTCCTCCGTTTCATTCAAGGAGTCCAATTTCAAAATTTTTTTTTGGTCCCATTTACATAGTTCATTTTGGATTTGTTTACAAATGTACCTTTACTAATAAAATAATGTGTGATTGACAATTAACCCTTTGTGACGACCCTCAAATTTAAGGATGAATTAATACCTAATTACGACTAATTAAGTAAAATTAGTGATTAATTTTTTTCTAAGTTAGGAGACAAATGGAAGAGACCTTAAATGATTCATGTTGTGAAAAACTAGTTTTATGAATAGTTAGTTCATAAGAAGTAGAAGAAATGTTAACGATTAGAATTTTCAAGTAATTGAAAATAAGGACCTAGAAATTAATTAGTAAAATAAAATAAGAAAATTTCAAGAAAGGACCCAAACTTTTGGAAAATTAAAATTGACCTTTAGAATTTGATTAAACCAAATATGGACCAAACCATATACAAATTCTAGAATGAAATTATAAAATAGATGAGTTCAATTTTAAAATCAGTTTCCAAAAGGAAATTAAAATAAATAAATAAATTATATAAAGAACCCAATAGTTTATATTAATACCTAATTGACCCCAAAACTTCTTAAAATTTTGCAATAGTCCCTACACTAATTTAGTGAAGTAAAACCACCCATTTTAGTCCATAGATTAGGCAACAAAGAAAGGAAGAAATGGAGAAAACCACAAATAGTTTTAAAATATAGTTTCACCCAAAAGCACCTACTAAAGATAAGTTTTGTAATAAAAAGAAAAATGAATATAATGACCATGACATGTAATTCCATGCCATGACCAAACGAGATGTCACATGTCTTCCAAATATGATCCTCATATGACCAAGATATCTTGCATGAGCATGTTATGTATCCTATGAACATGATATGCCTTAAAATTAAAAATTCATAAATCCTTAACAACCAAGAAAAGTATTGGCTGGTTCTTCTCTGCAAATGAATGGAGACAATATAAATTTTTACTGTAGCTTACTTGGCCACCAAGTCCACCTCCTAAGCCATCCAATAGGAAGGTTTCATTTGTTTGTCTCTTAATCACTAGAAAAATATTGCTTTTTCTCTCATTAAATACTGTACATTTTCCTTCTCCATAACCCAACAAACCTCTCCAAATATAAGAATACCTCTTTCCCACCGTCCAAAATCAAAAAATCCCAGAAAACAACCGGTATAAAAAAAATTTTGAAATTTATATATAGATATATTGACCAAATACGGTCACTGTGTCAACTTAAATATTCTGATCTTAGAACATATGCTACCAGAACGCAAATCGTCACTTTCAAGGACTATATCTCCCTCGTCCAACGTCCGTTTTGCCAAGTTAAGTAGTCAATCTGTTTGTCTTTGAGTCTAGTTTCATTTTCTATCCATATTATAGTTTTATGAATTTTCTATAGAGAGATATCGATTAAATATCACAACTATGTCAGAGAGAAAAGCCTCAGCTCTGAAAATCTGTACTTCTAAGAGAGGTACTTTCTGACCACATCCACTCTAAACCATCCTTTAGCATGATGAATATGAATATATAGAGCAGTATTAGAAGCCTTAATGAGGGTCTTAAACTATTTAGAACATCCACAAAACCTCTAAGAATCAGACTAGCCACTGTATGGTTTATATTATTGCTATTGTTTTGTGATATTTTGCAAGTCTGTTGTCGTTTAAAAATTGTGATATGAATACTTACATGTTAGACATTACGATGAGAATAAATAGGATGTTAGATCTGATTTTAAATGTTGTTTTCTTCATTAGGAGATCATACAAGTTTTTAAACTACAAGAAGAATGTTTTAAATGTTGTTGAGTTGAATCTGGTTCATGTGTTGCTACAGTATCTATGAATGATATGATTATTGTGTTGCTGTAGTTTATGTTGAATCATAGTATTGTTTTGCTTTTAACACTTAAAATAGAACTGTAAGAAACATCTGCTAAAAATAGTTAGATGTTTGTGTTTTTAAAACTTCAGTGATAGACAAAAATTACTTGGGCATGAATTTGGTACAATATAACGAAACCTTATGTTTACATAAAAATTTAAAAGGAATTAGAAGAAATTTTTTTTATAAACTGGTTTACTGTTTAATTTTTAAAATAAATACATAAATCAAATTAAGAAACCAAAAAAAATTAAGACAGCATGGTTAATTTTTAAAGTAATGTTTTATCATTAAAATTAAATTTTGCTAATATTTATTTTCTAAAATCACACACAACTAATTTTTGAATGTGTTTAGACAAAATGAAACTTAGAATAATAGTTAATGGCCATAAAAACCTTAAGATAGTGTTTTAATTTTAATAAAAAACTAAGAGAAGAATTTTGAAAAGGGGTCAAAACTACACATTTGAAATGAATTGTAACTTAATACACACACACACACATAGATGTGTAATATAGAAAAATAACGAAATGTGAAATAATTTTAAAATAGAAAATACAAGAAAGATTTATATATACTAACAACTATTTTTCCAAATTAAAATAAACTTTATATAACTAAGAGTGAACTGCCCAAAATGTCACCTTACTTTACTACTATGTCCGCTTTGGTAACTAAATTTTTTTATTTCCCACAAATGTTATTATATTTTAAAAATGGGCCAAAAATGTCATATTTTGGGGTTTGACCATTAGTTTTAACGGAACCTTAACCATGTGCATATTTTAGAGGGTATTTTTGTCATTTGACTTGAATGCACTATTCATCTTCTTCTCCAAAAACTCCTCCACCTTCCTCCTCCTTATACAGCTCACCGACGTCCGCCTCCCCTCTCTTATCCCTCCAAAATGTGATAACAAAAACTCAAAACATACCCTCTAAAATATACAGTTACAAAGGAATCATGTTTTGAGTTTTTAACCTCAAAACTAGAACGGCACAGGCGTTTGTGGGATTAGGGCTTCGGAGGTTGAGATCGGAGACTTGGGTTAACAATGGCAGCAGATGGTGCGGTGGTTAAAAAAATTTGATTAATTGCCACTTCCTTGCCACCATCATCATTTTTTCCCTATGATTTCAGCATTAGATTGTAAATACTTGTCAAGGGTTCCCAATTTTGACGTAATAACTTAACTGGGCTCTTCTAATTCTTCAGAGTTCAGGCCATGTTTCTTGAGGGGTTTTGTTATTTGGTGGTTTCAGGGCTAGCCTAAGACGTAAACTCATTCATTCTGTGCTTTTTCTGCTTATTTTGCTATAGCTTTTTGTGTGTTTCCCAGGGAATTTTGGATTTTCCCAGCTCTTAATTTGTTTTTTGTCCTTCGCTGTGAATTTTTGTCAGAAATCTTGGTTTATTGTTGATTTTTTTTTAATGGTGGTTATCATTTATTGCTCTATTAATAATTTGCTCTTTTGAAATTATCAGTTACAAAAACTCAAAACATACCCTCTAAAATATGTAGTTACAAAGGAATCAAATTTTGAGTTTTTGTTATCACATTTTGGAGAAAGAAGAGAGGGGAGGCGGACAGCGGCGAGCAGCAGAGGGAGGAGGAAGGTGAAGGAGTTTTTGGAGAAGAAGATGAATAGTGCATTCAAGTCAAATGACAAAAATAACCTCTAAAATATGCATGTGGTTAAGATTCCGTCAAGACTACAAACCCCAAATATGACATTTTTGGCACATTTTTAAAAGTATGGTGACATTTGTGGGAAATAAAAAAATTTAGTTACCAAAGCGGATATAGTAGCAAAGTAAGGTGACATTTTGGCCAGTTCACTCTATAACTAAAAATTAACACTTAACTATGAGCTCTTTTGTAAGTTATAAAACTAATATAGTGGACTAATAAATACTACATAAATGACTCAAAATATAATTTGCAAAACTATGAAGATTTGAGTATAAATGCGTTTTGTATAATTGACATTTTACTTGAGCTTTAAAATAAAAGTATTTAGTTCTAAGATAAAATACAAAAGAAAGGTTTTATGACTAAATTACAATTAAAGACTTAATTGCTAGTAAAATATTAAACTAAGAATAATTAAGTAATAAAGAATAGAGGGCAAATGACACCAGTGGTCACCTAACTATTTGCAGTGTTCAGTTTTGGTCACTCATCTTTTTTTGTGCGCGTTTAGCCACTCGTCTTTCTAAAACGTGCCTCTGAGCCCATTCTAATAAAAAATGATCACAAATTTGACGGAATCCATCTCCATGTACTGTTAGGCCCTCAAAAAACTACATCTGGGCACCTCTAATTTGGACTTGTCAATTACTGTTCTTCCACAAGGACTGATTTTGATGAATTCCTTAATCAAATTGTACCCACTTGTTCTTATTTTTCGTGATTTTTTTTTTCTTTCTTTTTTTTTGGATCAAGAAAAATTGTGATTAGCAATAGCCAAGATACAGAGAGGTTGTAGCATGCATGCATGGAAAGTCAACGACTTTTAGATTAGACTAGCCCAATTCATGAACTAACTGATTAACCCACCAAAATTAGCCGGGGAACCAAGAACAGAGAGATTGACAGTGATGAATGAATGATGAATAAGGATGAGGATGATGATGAATTGTTGTTTGGATTTGATGTTGAAGTGCTGTTGATTAAACGTTTCTTCGTGATTTTGATCAAGCACTCTGTTCAGCGACTATTCAAAGCCTTACTTCCTTTTGGTTGTTTTTTTTTTTTTTTTTTTTTTTTTCCCCTTGTTTCTCAATTTCCATAGCTACTTGTTTAGTTTGAACCTATTGTTTTTACAAATTTAACCCTAAAAACCTCATCTGGGCTTTGGGTTTGGACGGATTCCGTCAAATTTGAGATCATTTTTAACAAAATGGGTTCAAAGGCATGTTTGAGAAATATAAGTGGCTGAACGCGCACACAAAAAGATGAGCAGCCAAAACTGAACATTGTGAATAATTGAATAGCCACTGGTGTCATTTGCCCAAGAATAGATATTAGAGTACAAATTTATAAAGTTTAAATATTAAGACACATTAGAATTGTCTTGCAATATACAAGAGCTAAAATTATAATTCAAGTAGGGTAAATGTATATAGTCTCAAGAGATTAAATTATGATTCTAAAACTTCAAAATTTTAAAATACAAGTTTTCACTATTGTGCAGATTATTTAGAATTTCCCTTGGACATTCAAGGTGAGTAATTATCACTAATGAAATCTCAAAATGTTTTAATAAGAATAATTGAACCCTATACATGCATGAGTGGCTATTTATTGTTCAAGTTATATGCATGTTAGCCCTTTTATTGAATTATAACTTATGATACTTGATATATGATTGATGCTTAAATAATCATTACATGATTTATAATGACTATTACATGATTGTTATAATCAGGGTGCACTTTATCGCACCAAGTAACTTTTTTTGATTGCTTGCTTGTCCAGATTTATTTGTGAATGATTTGAGTGGGGACCCAAGACCCTGTCTAATATCTCATAATGACGTGGATGGGCAACTGGCTTAGAACGTCGCTTGACTATTAGCAGGTTTTACTAGGTATCTTCCAAGTATAACCGCCTTTGTTAGATACCCAAATTTTGGTTGTGATGTGCAAGATGGGTGCTAGCCATCCATAGCGCCACTTTTCACAGATGAATATGATAGTCTATTGCCCCTACTTTGGGTGATATGACTTTTGACGTAGAGTGATTAGAAATTCATTATGCGGTGTCACATAGACCCCGACGGCTTTCTCCTCGTGCTTCCCCATATCCTTAATTATGTGTTTATCTTGTTTGCAGTTAAATGTTACTCCCTCTGTTTTCTAAAGAGTGTCCCCTTAAAGATTTTTTCTTGTTATTTAAAGAGTGTCTCTTTTCAAATTCCAATGCAAAAAATTAAAAATTTCCCTATTTTACCCTTAATTTAATTGATCTATTAATTACATTTTCTTTCCTTACACAAATTCTCATTAAATATGTAGTTAACCAATGGAATATAATAGGGGTAAAAGAAGAATTTTTCTCACTTTCTTAATTTATATGCAAATCTCTAAGATGATACTCTTTAGAGAACAGAGGGAGTATGTGCTTGTCTATTACTTGTATGCTCATTAATAATATGGTTGGTAATATTTTTCCATTAGTAGAATCTCACTGGACACGACGCTTACTGTGACACCCCAGTTTCACCATCCCGCATACAAGGGAGTGGCACCCGGATGCTTGCCTAGTTCGCACCAAGAATCATTGTTGTTCAGAACAAACCAACCCTACTTTATTTCAATAATGCTAATAATGTTACACAACCCTATTTTACAAAATATAGACCAAATAAAACCTTATCGCTCTTTAACTTCAACCAGCTATTACAGGGGTTCAGGTCATCCTACTTTCGATAGTGAGCACAGTCATCCACGAACAACCTATTCATAACAATTTCATGGAAAACAACAAACAAAACAGGAAAATGGAATGACCCGATGCCCAGTGAGAGTTCACCGTTTTAGCAAATATTTACCGAGTTGCATAAATTACTCATGCATATAATTCAATTAAATCCCAACATATAGCATTCATAACTCGTGCAGGATTCGTAAACATATAACGAGGATGAGGGCGTTTGTTAAAGTTCTATATGAACGATGAACGACGGACCAACTCACCTCGGTGTTCGTACATATATCTCATATTCTTCGTACTATCAACCTTACCATACCTAACCATCTCATCACAAATAACGGGAATGATTCCATAGATCAAACCGTACATTACTAATCATCGTATTACTAATAACAGGAATGATCTCATAGATCTAACCGTACATTTCCAATCATCGTATTACTAATAACTAGAATGATCTCATAGATCAAACCGTACATTTTCAATTATCGTATTACTAATAACGGGAATGATCTCATAGATCAAACCATACATTTCCAATCATCGTATTACTAATAATGGAATGATCTTATAGATCGAACTGTACATTTCCAATCATCGTATTCCTAATAACGTGAATGATATCATATATCAAACCATACCCTATAATCTTATCTCAAACTCATATATATTAAATCAACAGTTCCCGTATACAAAGAAAGTTCATCACATTTCTTCACACATATATAGGCATTCAAGAAGATACATAAGCACGAATGGACTTTGCAAATCTAAAAACATTTCACACATGATTTTAAAAGCTTTGTAAAACATGTCATCACAATTCAGTTCAATGCAGATTCAATTTTTAATTGCATTAAAACGGTATCCATTTTCAATGAGAAACTCACATCCGTCCATAGATACTAGCTCACGACTATCTACCCGATCATGGTATTCTAGAGATTGCAAAATTCCTATTCACCAGATTGGAATCGAGATTCAAGTCCCGGATTTTAGTTTTCTAAATTTTGTTGACTTTCTCTTCTTTTCCTTCTCCTCCTTGCTCCTTCTTGCTCCTTCTATTCTGCGTCCAGTTCCAACTTCTCAATCCTTTCCTACGGTTCCAAGTTCCAGATTCCTGCTCCCAATTCTTCTTTCTTTCCCTTCCTTCACTTGTCGTCACCAGCTCCAGCTCCAATTCTAGTTTTCCTTTCCTATGGTTTTAGGTTCCAAATCTCTCAATCCCGAATTCTTCTTCCTCATTCTCTCCCGTCGATCAACTTTGGCTCTAGCTCCAGCTCCCATTCTCTTTTCTTTTCCCACTGTTCCAAACTCCAAACCTCTATTCCCAATTCTTATTCCTTTCTCTCCTTCTCTTTTCTTCCTTCCTTTCAGTTTAGCTCTCCATTTCTTTCTCTCAAATATTTGGTTCCTCTGTTTCCTTCTTAATCTCTCTGTTTTTATTCCTTCTCTCGGTTTTCATCTCCATTCTACGACTTTCATTCCTTCTTTCCTCAGATTTAGCTATATATATATATATATATATATATACTTGGACTTGTTTGGACTTTAAGACAAGTCCAAATTTGATATGTGTATATATATATATATATATATATATATGAGATGTAGGAGTTGTGTGGTCAACTTGAATATGAGTCCCGCTGCCCCTTTTGTTTTGTTGTCTTCTTTTCTTTTTCTTTCTTTTGTTTATTTTAATTAATTATTTCATATATATATATATATATATATGAGATGTAGGAGTTGTGTGGTCAACTTGAATACAAGTCCCGCTGTCCCTTTTGTTTTGTTGTCTTCTTTTCTTTTTCTTTCTTTTGTTTATTTTAATTAATTATTTCATTATTTATTGGCACACTACCCAAAAAACACCCATTGGAGGTGGGTTTCACGACCCGGCACCCACCTCCAATACGGGCACCCGCCTCCAACAGGCCGTGCACCTGCCTCATTTTGGTGTTTTGGAGGTGGGTGCATATTGCAACATGCACCCGCCTCTAATATCCCTCACAAATTAGGAGTTTTGGAAGTGGGTGCTTGTTTCAACCGCCTCTAATACTCTCCGAGTGCAAAATTTAATTTCCATTGTTTCAATTTATAGCCTGAATATGAATCGAACTCGCGTCTGCAGAAGCACTTGACTCTTGCACACTAAATTTACCACTATGCTACATATACTCATGTGTTTAAAGTTAAAATCGAAAGTATGTATTTGTATAATTTCATCTAAAATTTGTGGTTTTTATTGCCTACTAATTTATTACCTTGCTCGGAACTCGACAAAATTTTAAATTATTTTTTTAACTTTCAACAGTCCAAAATAAATGAGAATTTTCGGAACACTATTGGAGGTGGGTGCATCTCCTTTCGGTGTTTTGGAGCACCCGCCTCCAAAACACCAAAAGGAGGCGGGTACTACATGCACCCGCCTCCAAAAATCAGTGGATTACTGGAGTCAGGTTTTTGACGACACTCGCCTCCAATAGTGTACACTATTGGTGATAAGTGCCGTGAAAACCCGCCTTCAATACTGTTCCAAAAATTCTCATTGGTTTTGGAGGCGAGTTTTTGGAAACCTGCCTCCAATACTGTTCCAAAAATTCTCATCAGTTTTGGAGGCGAGTTTTTGGAAACCCGCCACGAATGCACCTATTGGAGTCTGGTTTTTTGAAACCCGCCTCTAATTGGGCGCCTCCAATGGCCCTTTTTGTAGTAGTTATTGTTGAGTGCCTTGTTTTCCATTTCCTTACTTGAGTTTTAAGTTTGTTCATTTCTTGTTTTATTAGACAAGATTTATCTTCCTTTGTATTTTATTTTTCTTTTCTTTTATTCTTTTTCCTTTTGTCTTCTTATCTCTTCTTCTAATCTGTATAAATATCTTTGTTCTATTATATATATATATATATATATATATATTAATCGTGTGTGTGAAACTTGAGTATCAAGTCTCCACAGCTTTCATTTTTGTTTTCATCTTCTTTTATTTTATTTTATTTTTCTTTTGTTTTATTAGGCATTAAATTATTTTGCAGATATATTTTGATTTTTCAAGTCCAAGTGTAGGAAAAATATATTTTTAGGAATGAATAATGTAAGGCTGTAAAATAGCTATTGTGTTAATTTAGGAAGGTAGATAGTGTATAGGAAGAGATGTATCAAAAGAAAACCTTTCTTTTAAGTTGGTATCAGAGCCAGCCGCAATTCCCAACCCTACTTCCTCCTTTTGTTTTTCATTTTCTTCATCCCTTTTGTCATGTCAGACGTTTCAAACGAATCCACCAATAATCCTAGCAAAGTTCAGCAGATCAGTCTAGCCAAAACCATTGAATCCCACTCTGTCCAAATTACTACCATTCGCTTGAATGGTGATAACTTTTTGAGATGGTCCCAGTCGGTCTAGATGTATATGAGAGGCCGAGGGAAAATGTGATATCTTATGGTGAGAAGAAGGCGCCAACAGAGGGGGATCCAGCCCTCGAAAACTGGGATGCTGAAAATTCCATGGTAATGGCGTGGCTTGTGAACTCCATGGAAGAAGAAATCAGCTCCAACTATATGTGCTATCCAACGGTGAAGGAACTCTAGGAGAATGTTGTTCATATGTACTCTGATTTGGAGAATCAATCTCAGATATTTGAGTTGAGTCTCAAACTCGACAAAATACGACAAGGGAAGGACACTATTACAAAGTATTTTAATTCATTGAAACGAATCTGGCAAGACTTGGATTTATTCGATACCTACGAGTGGAAATCAGCTGACGATGGGAAACACCATAAAAGAACCATTGAGAAAACCCAAATCTGTAAGTTCTTGGCTGGACTCAATGTTGAGTTTGATGAGGTAAGGGGGAGAATTATTGGAAGGCATCCCTCACCTCCAATTGGTGATGTGTTCTTAGAAGTCAAAAGAGAGGAGAGTCGGAGGAGTGTTATGGTGGGAAACAAGGTTATTGGAGCTGTGGTTGAAGGTTCGGCTTTGGTAACCATGGGAGGAGGTTATAATAGGAATGCCACATATCCACCTAAGCCTGATGAGAAACCATGGGTTTGGTGTGATTTCTGTAATAAACCTCGCCATTCCCGAGAAACCTATTGGAAAATTCATGGGAAGCCTACAAACTGGAAGAGCAAAGTAGAGAGATCAAGCCAGTCCAACCGGTCCCTTCCCACTGCTAATGAAGCCGTGACCAGTCCTTTCACTAAGGAGCAGATGGATCATCTTAATGCACTGCTAAAATTTAACTCGTCCTCATCTGGTATTCCTACTGCCGCAACTACACACAGGTAATGGAATACATGCTCTTAATTGCCTTCTCAAATCATCTACTCCATGGATAATTGATTCCGGAGCATCTGAATATATGACCAATTCCTCTCAATTTTTTGACTCCTATATACCTTGTCCATGTAATAAAAACATCAGAATAGTTGATGGTAATGTCTCACCTATTGCAGGAAAATGTCTGATTAAAATATCTAAGGGGATATATCTTAAATATGTCATCCATGTCCCTAAACTTACCTGTAATCTCTAATTTGTCAGCAAATTATCTAGGGATTCTAATTGTTCTGTGATTTTCTATGAATCTCATTGTCTCTTCCAGGACCAGAGTTCGGGGAAGATGATTGGCAGTGCTAGGATAACTAATGGTCTCTATTATTTTGAGGATATGACAGCTAATAATGAAATTGCTCAAGGATTTGGTAGCATTAGTTCTCTTTCTATTCATGATCAAATAATGGTTTGGCATTATAGATTGTCATCCTAGTTTTTCTTATTTAAAACATTTGTTTCCAGCACGATTTAAAAGGTTGAATCCTTTATCTTTTCAATGTGAAAGTTGTTTATTGGCCAAGAGTCAACGCCAATCGTATGTTAAAACATCTTATCATTCTTCAAAACCTTTTTATCTGTTTCATAGTGATGTTTGGAGACCTTCAAGGGTTGCCACCAATTCTGGAAAAAAAAATGGTTGTGACTTTTATAGATAATCATACTCGTCTTTGCTGGGTTTATTTAATGAAGAAAAATATCTGAAGTTGAACAAATTTTTACAAAATGATTGAAAATCAGTTTCAAACAAAAATTAGTATTTTAAGAACTGATAATGGAATGGAGTATTGCAATAACTTGGGGAATTTTTTACTAGAAAAGGGTATTTTGCATCAATCTACATGTCCAGATACCCTTAAACAGAATGGCATAGCTGAACGAAAAAATAAACATTTGTTAGAAATAGCTCGTGCTATGATGTTTTACACGCATATACCAAAATATTTATGGAGGATGTCATTCTTACTACATCTTATCTGATAAATAGGCTGTCCACAAAGATTTTACAATACACTACTCCATTGAGATGTTTAAAAAAATAGTTTCCTGAATCAAGAATTAATTCTAAATTACCTTTGAAAATATTTGGATGAACTGCATATGTTCACATTCCAAAATGGTCTAGGTATAAGTTAGATCCAAGAGAAGAAAAGTGTATTTTTTTGGGCTATCCTCCTAATAAAAAAATGTATAAATGTTTTAACCCTGTTACTAAACGTGTTTATACAACTATGAATGTTCTTTTTTTAGAAAATACTCCCTATTCTCCAAAAATTTAATTCAGGGGGAGAATTCAGTAGAACTACATTTTTGGGACATTGTTGAACCTCTACCTAAAACTATTTTAGATGGTTCATTTAAGGAAACTCAGCCCATTGAGTCCGAATCTGCGATTGATCTGTCAGAAAAAGAAATGCTACAATTGATTAAAAATTGCAACAATCTTGAGCTTGTGGTTTATTCAAGGAGAAAGATATATGAGAGTAGTAAAGACCATCAAATCATCCCCGCACATGGTCAACCGGAAGCCCTGGGTGATGGTCCGTCAAATATTCTAGGTAACCCTTCTTCCATTCCTACTTCTGGTTTATCTCTAAATATTACTCAGCCTTTACAATCTAGTTTGACCTCTAATTCTGCACCTAAACCTACTCGATAATTAGTCCCAGGAACATCTGAATCAGATAACCTTCCCATTGCCTTAGGAAAGGAACTCGTACATGTACTAGACATCCTATTGCCAAATACATCTCATACAATCACCTATCCGAAACCTATAGAGCATTTACTACGAAAATTTCAAAACTTGTTGTGCCTGAAAACATAAAGGAACCATTGGGTGAACAGAGTTGGAAATTGGCAGTGTTTGAGGAAATGAATGCTTTGAAGAAGAATGGGACTTGGGAGATTGTAGATTTACCAAGGGAGAAAAAAAAATTGCGGGTTGTAAGTGGGTATTCACAATAAAAAGCAAAGCTGATGGAAGTGTTGAAAGATACAACGCTAGACTTGTGGCTAAAGGGTTTACTCAAACCTATGGAATAGACTACCAAGAAATGTTTGGTCCTGTTGCTAAAATTAACTTTATTCGGGTGTTGTTGTTACTAGCAGTCAATTCTAATTGGCCTTTACACCAATTAGATGTGAAAAATGCCTTTCTACATGGAGAACTGGAAGAGGAAGTATATATGAGTCCTTCACTGGGCTTCGAAAAAACTTTGGAGTTGGGAAAGTTTGCAAACTGAAAAAGTCCTTGTATGGACTCAAGCAGTCCCCTAGAGCTCGGTTTGAGCGTTTCGTTAAGGTGCTAAAGCATTATGGGTACACTCAAAGTCAACCCGATCACACTATGTT
The DNA here is from genome assembly GCA_016801395.1 of Leptodermis oblonga. Classification (NCBI taxonomy): domain Eukaryota; kingdom Viridiplantae; phylum Streptophyta; class Magnoliopsida; order Gentianales; family Rubiaceae; genus Leptodermis; species Leptodermis oblonga. Next base: position 82,106 of record VMRK01000330.1, read on the forward strand.
CTACAAACATTCAAAGGAAAGATGGCTATCCTGATTGTGTATGTAGATGATATTTTACTAAGTGGGGATGATTCTTGTGAATTAGAGAGGCCGAAAGGTAGACTTGGTAAAGAATTCGAAATCAAACACTTGGGTGTATTAAAGTACTTTTTCTTGGGATGGAATTTGCAAGATCCAAAGCAGGTATTTTTGTAAGTCAGCGTAAGTATGTGCTCGATTTACTCAGTGAGACAAGTATAATGGGTTGCAAACCTGCTAAAACATCTACTGAACCTATGGTCAAATTACAGCCTACAGAAGTGGAGAATGTGAAGGACCGAGAATGTTATCAGAGACTAGTTGGGAGATTGATTTATCTACGCATACACGGCCTGATAGAGCATTCTCTGTAAGCATGGTAAGTCAGTTTATGCATGCACCTGTCCGAAACATTCTGGAGCTGTCTACAGGATTCTAAGATATCTAAAGGAAACACCTGGGAAAGGCTTCCTGTTTAAGCACTGGTGTACATGACTTACATCCCTACTGGAGCACAAGTAGCAGATATCTTTCTCGAAAGGGTTATACAAGAAACAGTTTGATCTTCTAACTAGCAAGCTGGTTATAGAGGATATTTTTAGACCAGCTTGAGAGGGAGTGTAGGAAAAATCTATTTTTAGGAATAATTCATGTAAGGCTGTAAAATAGCTATTGTGTTAATTTAGGAAGGTAGATTATAGGAATTATTCCCTGCCTTTATTCTCTGATTTATTTCCCTGAATAGGGAACCCTGTAAGTGTTTAAATACACGATTAGAGTATAGGAAGAGATGTATCAAAAGAAAACCTTTCTTTTAAATCCAACTTTTCTTCTTAAGGTATATATGTTAATACTTTAATAATAGTTTTATCTATTTAAATTTCTAACATTTCGTCGTACCGAATCTTATACGATAATAAAAGCCATAATGTCTTATTTCATTTAGTTTCTCATAATATCCGTTTAAACTGATTTTCCAACATTTATAAATTTTAGAACCCATAAAATATTTTTAATCTTTCTAATGATTTAAAACTTGATCCCAAGTAAGTATCTTTATTCTATTCGGTTGTCCTAAAGTCGTAATTCTACTTATTGATGATTTCGTTTAAAAAAACATCATAACTATAAATTAATCATTAGGACATTTATAATTTGAATAAAATATCATGTTAAAACTTCTAAAGAAACTGTATAATGTTACGACTATATAAAATTAAATTTGAGGAGATAGTTTTATAAGAAAATATATAACTAAAAGGTTAAACATAGGATGAAAAACCGTGGGTCTCACACTCGCTCCTTTCTTTTTCTTTTTTCTTTTTTTGTTTTCATTCTTTTAAATATATAACTTTTACATATTTAGAACTGGTCAAACGGAGGTCTAGTTCCCCCGATGATCCTCACCTACATTCGTTGCCTATTAGATTTTAATCGTGCTTATTAAATTATAAACTTTTAATATGAATACTTCCTTATGTATTTTGTATTTTTAAGTTGTATTACTATATGTACTTGTAATAAAAAGTAAAATTAGTGTGAATCCAATTTGTAATTAGTGATATTCAACAGGTATCCCTTAATTAAGACAAGGGGTCTAATTGGGCCGTTACACCCTTACTTATAAAGTAAGGATATAAGTAAAAAATATGGTGTCAAATTACACATTTTATACCTCATAACCCCATAATAAATTATACACTTGATGACTTTTAACCCCCACACACATATATTGTGTGTGTTTGTGTTCATTGATGACTTATTTTACATCTTCATTAACCTAGTGATCTAGGATTCTTAGTTAAAAAAAAATCTTGTGATTAACAAAATAATCTAGTGAACCCTTAGTCCTAAAATTTAATTTGTTAAAAATGAAATATTAATTAAAAATTTTTATCTCAAAACTTTAAAATAACTATACCCTATATACAAATAAGTGAACCTTAGTCACAAGATTTATTTTATTAAAAAAGAATATTAATGGTAAAAATTATTAAACTATCCCAAATGATTATATTTATATTGGTAAAAGATTTAGGTGGATTTGTAACTAAATATTCTGTGGTAAAAGTTTAATAATTCTAATAATGCAAAAAGTGATTTCACATGATAAGTATACATTAATTAGGATATATCAATTTAGAAAAGATTAGTTTGCAGCTTGTATGAGTGGATGTTTGATGAGTTTTTATCTAGCTTATATCAGGATAATCCAGATAAATATTAATTAATATATATATATATATATATATATCAAACTCAACATATTACAATTTAGGGTAAATTACATTTACCTCCCTTGAGTAGGGCTGTTAAAAAAATACCGAATAACCAACAATCGAATCAAAACCGGTGAATTATCGGTTCCGGTTTAATTAGTTTGTCAGTTTTGCCGATTCCAGGTTAACGGTCTTGACCGGTTAACCGGTCAATTTTTTGTGGATGTTTTCCCATTACCGATAAACTGGTAAATCAGTAAATCGAAAATTTGGTAACAAATCGGAAGGCCGATAATAAACCGCCAAATTGGTACTAACCGTTACTACACTACTTTAATTTTTTTATTATTTATAATTTTTCAAAAATTGAATCTATACAATATCTATTGATGTTTCTTGCGCTTATTTGTACTTCATATGTTCCACTAGAATAGTACATTTTTACATATGTACAACACATAATAAAATATTTGTTTAATTTCACACCACTCACTTATTCAGTGTTCCATAACTTCCATTCATGTTTTAACTATATAAGTGCAATCTAACTGTAGTCCATAGTCACAACACATAATTATATTGGTACAGTTAATAGGTATAGTAAGTATAAAAAAATTATTAAAAATCGGCATAACGAATTCTAAAGAACAACTGACAAAAGTAATTTATGTCTCCAACTGGGCCAACAACAAGAAGTAATTTACATATTTCTCAAGATTTGATATAGATGTATGTTATTTCTAATATTTCATATATTTTAATTTATGGTAATTCATAGCCTTCAATGATTGAAACTTCACATGATTAACTGAATTAATGAATCAAGTTTACAAACTCCAACGAATCATACTATACTGTCTATACAAACAAATGTCATATTAATTAATGGTTTTATACTTTCCTATGAGCTATCATATGGTGATAATTATGAGTTTATGATATAAATTATAAACTTATATAAAACGTCAAATATGATGTAGAAATAAAAATAATTAATTATGTCTATTTATTTTTTACTGCGTTGGGTTTAAATTAATCAATTATGTCTATTTATTTTCTACTGCTTTGGGTTTAAATTAATTAGTTTACTGGGTAGGTTGTTGGGCTAGTTATATTGACAATGAGTTGGGTTATGGGCTAGTTATATTATTGAATGGGTTGAGTACTGGGCTAGTTATATTATTTAGTGGGTTGGGTTTTGAGGATTGATTGGGCTAGTAGTAATCAATTTAGTGGTTTTTTTTTTTTCTCCCCTTTCTCAAAAAAATAAAGAATTTTTTTATTTTATTACCGGTTGACCAGTTTTTAGCGATAAATCGGACAAAACGGGTACAACTGAAAACCGGCACAACCGGTCAGTCTCTCGATTTTCACCAAAATAGTGAAAACCGGTAAAAACCAGTAAACCGACTAGTTGAACACCCCTACCCTCAAGGTCTATGGAAACTACCACAAAAAAAAAACTCTTGAGGTTTTATGAAACTACCGACAACCCCCTCCCCCCCTCCCTCCCTAGACGTTCAAATTTTGGTAAAAACTTGTATTCAACCTGCCAAATGGTTCAACACGCACAACTTTCCCTTTAAGAAATATTGCATATCTAATATTTTAGTGGTGAAGTATCATATGTCGAACTGTCATATGGTCATATGGTCAGACAAGAAACTGTTTTGATCTAATTACAAAAAAAACTTGAGTTTTGAGTTCAATTTTTTTACTTACAAATGGGAAAATGTAATTTTGCAAAGTCAGAATGAGATAATTGGTATACTATTAATCGATCCACGGAGGTGTGGGTAGTTTCATGAAACTTCAAAGTGGTATTGATAGTTTCCATAAGAGTAATGATAGACATCTCAAATATTCATCATAACTTTTGCATAGCAACTCATATGATATGCATTTATTGGTTATATTTTTATGAAATAATTATTAATATCACATTCTAAAAGTTGGAATGTCTATCATTACTCTTTTCATAAATTTCAAGGGAGAGAAATGTAATTCACCCTACAATTTATAGCAACACAATTCCAATTTGTAATGGTCAATGGAAATCGATTTATACACAATTTAACACGGTACATATACATTTTTTTTTCTTTTTATAGAAAATGTATAAATTATCAGGAAATACTATAACCCCTTATATATGAACAATTTAATCACTGAGTTTCGACTATACAATTTAATCAGGGTAGTTTTTCCTTAAATTGGCAATAAAAAATTAATTTTTAAATATACAACTTACTATTAACTGTATAATTGTGTGGGTAGACTGAGTCAAAGCATATAAAGATCCAATGGCGGGCACGTTGGCCGATATATTTAGACTTGGTATTGACTCTTAAATTAATTGTCACTTTCTTTGTGTTGTCTAACTTAACTGTTACTTCAAAAAAATAAATAAATAAATAAATTCAATTTACAGGCCATGCTTTGGTTGCTGCCACCGCATGACCGATTGACCTTTGGGCCATTGTGAGGAAGTGGTGGAAAATCTTGAAGTTGTATATACATATATGGTCAGAAATGGCAATTTAGGGCCCGTGTGAAAGAGGTTTCAAAATATAATTTTGAATTTCATTTTAATTTTATAATATTAAAATTATATTAAAAATGTAAAAATGTGTGTTGAAAATGTAAAAAGATTTATTGAAAATGTAAAAATGCTTATTGAGAATGACGAAAAACTATTGGTAGATAGTGCAAAATAGAGATTAAATTTAGGACTCTAAATAGAGTGAACTGACAGAGGTAGGAATCGAATTCCCGATCTCTGGATTGTTTATTATGCGTCACAACCGTTAGAGTACTGGCTCGTTCCTCTTTATCATTTTAAGGTGTTTCAAATTGAAGAGACACATTAATTTAGAAATTAGTTAATTATCCAATATATTATGTATTTATCTTAAAAAGAAAAGAGAAAGTACAATTGATGTCAAAAATTATTTTTTAGAAAATGAAATGATATGTGAAATTGAAGCTTTATTAAAGTTGAGGGATCTTTTATGTTGAATATTACAATTTGTAAAAATTTATGACTTGTATCCTAGTTTATGTGTTGTAGTATATTACAATTCGTAAAAAATTGGTGAAAAGTCGTAAATTTAATCTCTATTTTGCACTCTCTACCAAAAACAAAAATAAAATAGCTTTTTCATATTAAATTTCCAGATACTGCACTGTTCAATTTTGTAGAATGAATGCACATATCAATCCCTCAAGAATTAACTTAGAATAAAATACTCTTTCCAATTCAATTTTTTTTAAATAAAAAAAGTACAATTTATTATTGCTTTAAAAATAATTATGGAATAAACAAATTTTAATTAATTTTTCACATATAAGTTTATTACTATTTTCATTGTGGACCACAATTTTAACATAAATAAAATACTAAAAGAAAACAAAAATTAAGAATGAACTAATTTTTGACAAAGAAAAATTAAAGTTGACGCTATTATTTTTGGAGTCGCGCGAGGATGTACTATTACACTCCAACTTAATTAAAAGATCAAATAAATGTTATATTGAACAATCAATACAATATGCAGGTTCAATCATCTCAAAACTAAAAGCATTTAATTACAGGAGAAAATTGCACACTGATGAATGCTGTCTATGTTGACTAAGTTCCGAATAAGTTTTCGGTGCTTAAAGTTATTAGGAATTTCCTGTTCGACGTAGCAGTCTAATATGCGATATTTTAGTAGCTAAATTAAATCTATGTATTTTTAACTAATACTTATTTTTCTACACTAATACGTACATTATCGACTAATTAAACATACAAATTTTTGCAAATATATTTTGTAATTATTAATTGCGTACCTGTACTATCCAGTGGTCCAAATATATATAGGCAATGCCATTGATATTCGACTAGAAGTAGAGTTCTCCCTCCGTTCTGTTTGCTCAAGTTGTATTTGAATTAAACTCTACCGCCTAATAAGATACAGGTAGTCAGGTAGATTCCTGGACTCTTCGAAGTTCCAACCCTTTATGTTAAAGGTAAAAATTTGTGTTGGATTGTCCGGCAGTCTGATGCAACCAACTTATCAAGTTACTGGTTGCGATTATATTATTAAAATATGTGTATCGAGTTTAACTGCTTGTGTATCGCATGTATTAACACCAAAGGGTTAGCTACAAGGGAGCTAGGGGCAAAAAGCAATGAGAAAAGTGATGGAACAAGTTATGAGTGCAAAAACTTCTGTGGCTTTATACAAGCGACGGATTTGGGATGCGCGTTTAGCCGCAACTCACAAGTCCCTCTACGCCTTTATTTTTCGTGAACAATACTTAAGGGTACTGTTCACTGGTATTATATTTTTTTTATTCTTTTTTTTTTTTTTTTCTTAACTACCACTACAAAATAGTAGTGTTACAATGCTACTCGCTTGTACTATTCTAAAATAGCACTTATACTCTTATGAAGTAGCATTTTTAGTTTTTTTATTTAAATTTCTTTTTCTTTCTTAGTGTCTTCTTAAGTAACATAAAAATTATTCCGAAGACCAGCACTCGTACTCTTATAGACTAGCACTTAAACTCTTGTGAGGTAGAACTTACACTCTTCTGAAGACGCACTTGTACTCTTATATATAATAGCACTAAAACTCTTATGAAGATCACCACTTAAACTCTTTTGAAAACCAGCACTTGTACTCTTATATATAATAGCATTAAAACTCTTCTGAAGTAACATTTTTTTAGTCTTTTTTTAAAATTTTTAATTTCCTTTCTTATTAAGTGATTCTATTGAAGAGTATCACTAATACTTTTATGAAGTAACACTTTTATTTTTATATTTTTTCACACTTAAAGTGATACTTGAATAAAGTATTACTGATGCTCATGAACAATATCACAGGTACTAATAGTCATGAACAGTCATACTATTCACAAGTATTAGGGTTTTTTTTTTTTTGTCAAATTTTTTTAAAAAAAATATTTCTTATCCATAAAATGATACTTGAACATAGTAAAATTGATACTCGTGAACTAATACTATTCACAAGTATCAGTTTTATTTTTATCAAGTATCAGTAAGAAATAAAAGGGGCATAATATTCACGTGAATAATGTCACATGTATAAACTCGTTTTATGAAGACCAACTCAAATATGATAGATGGTTGTTAATTTGCCCCAAAAAAAAAAAAATGTGCCTTGTTCGTTTGGAACTGCCACATGAAAAAAATTACGTATTTCTATTCCAATTCAAAATATTATTCAAAACTCATTTTAATTAAATATCTAGCAAGTAAAACAAACAAAATTAGGGACATAACAACGTGAGAACGAGAACGAGAACGTACGTGGTTACACCAAAAGCTTTCCAATCAGACGTCATAAAGTTGAAAGTGCGGAATAAAACTGGAGTTTATCAAAACAGCCAAGTAGTGAATCGTTTGCATGCACGCATGATGATCCATCACAATTTTTTTTCTTTTTTTTTTTTTTTTTTTTTTTTTTTTGCAAATGATCCATAAGAATTGGATTGGTTTGTTTTTTCAACTTCAAAAGTTGAACTTGAAAGTTGAAACAACGTTGCCGTGTAGATGTAGTTACCTCTCCAACCATTTTGCTACTTGTGGGCCAAAATGCTAAAAAGGACAATCGCTAATGAGACAAAAAAAAATCCAAATCTTTCTTCTTCAACTCTCTTTCTCCTTTTCCTTTTTTTTTTATTTTTTTTTATTTTTATAATTATAGTTTTTATTGGCTTTTTTATATTCGTCTTTCCGTGTCAAACCGAACCCTCAAATTCTAACAACTTTGAGACGGTATTTTTGACTTCATAATTGACTGCCATATGAATAGGACAACAAGACTTTCCCACTACACAAATGTTGCCTGTAGACAACTACAGATTAAGAAGGCGCGAAGAATATTTCAACCATTCTCTTTATGCTATGCTTTTTTTTTTTTTTTTTTTTTCTATTTATTGGACGCGTTTGACGGTGCGATGGTGTACATGAATTTATCTTTAAAAGTATCTCGTGAATATTATAATAAAAAAAATGTGTGTATGCATTTTAATATTTAATGTATAGCATATTGAGTTAAACTTTGATGTATCAAGTTTAGCGAATTATGGACCACAATTATGAGTTAGCTACTAAAATATCACGTATTGAGTTTATTCTCTGATGTATTACGTAGTGAGTTTAATCTCATGTATTGTATATTGAGTTTAGTCTTTCTTGTATTACGTATTGATGAAAACATATGTATTGAGTTTAGCTCCTAAAGTATCACCGTCAGAATATCAGAAAGTTGAACACGAGACTCCTCTTTTTTGTTGTTTTTTTTTTTCCTTCTTTTACTTTTTTTTTTTTTTTTTCTTGTTCTTTCTGTTCTAATGTTAATGGGAGGTCATTTTGTATTCTGTACTTCCTCCGCTCCGTTGATTTTACTTTGACAAAGTACAATTTATTATGAATGCTATACAATACTTAAATATTTAAGGCTTAATCACTATTTACCCTCCGTGTTATTTCCTTTTCACTACTTACCCCTTCTGTTTTTAAAACTAACTCTTTACTCCCCCTTTGACTAAGTCATGTGTAATAATCCTCATTAAATGATGACATCTCCGCCACATCATGATTTCTCTCCTTCCTTGGCCACGTCACATACCTTCTCTCTCTGCCACGCCATCGCAACCACCTTCAAATAAAGGGCAAAAATTTTGCTACTAGCTGGGAATTGAACACACAACCTTCAACTCCCATGCGTGTGAACTAACCACTAGGCTAATGATGTTTTTTATACTAATTATAATTCTCATTAGATTTATCATTTACTCTTTCTCAACTGTCTAAATAAAAGAGCATAAGACTCTGTTCTTTTTTATTCATTTCTACAAGAACCGTTGCTTTTTTCTTCCAAAACTTTACATAAACAAACTTACTTTTCTCCTCAATTCAAAATTTTGAATTTTAATTTAAATTTAATTTTGAATTTTAAAACTTGAAATTTGAATTAAACTTTCGAATTTAAAATTTTAAAATTTGATTTTAAAATTTGAATTTTAAAATTTAAATTTTGAATTTTAAATTGAGTAGAAAATTAAGTTACTTTTTTGCTATGTAAAGTTTTGAAAGAAAAAAAAGTAATGATTCTTGTAGAAAGGAATAAAAAAGAACAGAGTTTTATGCTCTTTTATTTGGACAGTTGAGAGAGAGTAAAAGATAAAGATAGTGAGAATTATAATTGGTATAAAAAGCATCACTAGCCTAGTGGTTAGTCCACAAGCATGGGAGTTAAAAGTTATGTGTTCAATTCCCCGCTAGCAGCAAAATTTTTGCCCTTTATTTGAAGGTGGTTGCGATGGCGTGGCGAAGAGAGAAGGTAGGTGACGTGGCCAAGGAAGGAGAGAAATCATGATGTGGCGGAGATGTCATCATTTAATGAGGGTAATGTTGTCATTTCAATGATTATTACACATGACTTAGTCAGAGAGAGGGGGAGGAGGGGGGGGGGGGGGGGGGTAAAGAGTGATTAAGGGCCTGGTCGGTTGTCAAGTTTCAAACTTGTTTTTGGTTGGTTTAAAAAACATCATCCCTACCGCCCTCTCCCCCTCATACTCCCATTCAGCACAACCACCTCACCACCCCATCCACCGACACCACCACCACCTCACCCTCCCCCTCACCGACGCCACCAACAGAAATCCAAATCCAAAGAAGAAGGATAAACGAAATCGAAATCGTCTTTGAAACCCAAATCCAAAGAAGAAGAAGAATCGAAATCGAAATCGTGTTCGAAATCCAAATCCAAAGAAGAAGAAGAATCGAAATTGAAATCGAAGAAGAATCGAATCTTGAGGCCAAAGAAGAAGAAGAAGATTAAATCTGAATCGAAATCCAAATCGAACACCAAATCGAAAGAAGAAGAAAAATAAAAATTGGAAAACCTTCGAAGTTAGACAAAATTGAAGAAGAAGAAGAAGACGAAATCTGAATCGAAAAAGAAGAAGAAGAATCGCGGAATTTGAATTGAAGAAGAAAGAAGAAGAAGAAAGAAGGAGAAAGAAGAAGAAGAAGAAGAAGAAGAAGAAGAAGAAGAAGAAGGAGGCCGAATAAGATTGTGAGCGGCGATTGCGGGCGGCGGGTGCGACCATGGCTACATGGGCGGCTACGGTTTGCGAATTGGGTTTGAGAGTTTGTTTCAAAACTTTTTCAGCCGAACAAGGTTTTGGGAATTTGTTTGAGACTTGGTCTCAAATTTGGTTTGAAATGGATGAGCCGAACAGGCCCTAAGCCAATATTTAATTTAACATAATTTATTCCATTTATATCATTTCTTCTTAATTATGTGATAATTGAAAAAAAAGAAGAAGAAAGTATGTGATAATTGTGAACAATACATAATTATATTAGTAAAATGTACAAAGTGAACTCTTCTATTTGAAAGAAAAATATTATTAAAGGTAGATTTTTCTAATAAAATCGAGAGAGTATCACTTATTCTGTACACATAAGTTTATTTTTCTTTATCTATACATAGATGATACAAAATGTTCCTTTTGTTTTCTGATAAGCGTTTCAAATGGGATGAACACACAAATTTAAAAAAATAGGTAAATTACTTAATTTATCCTTTATGGTTCTAAAGAGTTGAAATGAACCTAATGAGATATGGGAAAAAACATATGAAAAGTAAATTTGAAAGTTTATGAATTTTGTTGGAATTAGAACTTATAAAAGGACACTTTAGTAAGAATAAAATCACTATATTAGAACACTTAAAGAAAAATAAAGAGATATTTCATTTTTTAGTGGAAGAGTCTTGGTTTACATAAAAGCCTGTGTTTTTTGTTTTGGTTTTGGTTTGATTTTGTCTTTGGTTTCAACAGGAAATTTAATATATTATAATTAATTTTTATCATTTTCAATACAACTTTTTACTCTTTAGTTATACTTTTTACAATTTCAATATATTTTTACACTAAAAAGTTATTTTCCAAAAACATGTTTTCTAAACCGATTTTTAAAATGTCATAAAGAACAAACCCTAAAGAAAAATTTGCAGACTGAGTGCAGAATGAATCAACCATCTTGCTACATTTTGACTGATGTTTATGATTATCTCTGGAGGAAGATTTGGATGTGTTTATTTAGTTTGTGTCAGCTAATTTTAAGGAATACTAATAAATTTAAATAAAATAAAAAAATAGAATCACATTAATAAATTTGCTCAAATTTCCAGGTGTCTATGCACAAAAGACAAGAATTGATCGCACAACGATTATTATTTTCTCTACATTTGACTTTTTTTACATTTTGTTTACATTATTCAAACCAAGAAAGAAAGAATCAAAGCTGATTATTAATGCTATATATTAATCTATTTTTCTTTAGGAAAAACTCCACACCCCAAAAAATGGGCACTCACAACAATGCTAAAACAAATTATATTGGAGACAAATAAGCACCAAAAATCAAAAAATAAAATTTTAAAAAAGAAGGAACAAAAAAAGGGTGTCCTTGATCTTTTGTGACTAATTAATTCCCTGGGAAACTTGAACTAAGGACTTTATTTTCACTTATTACTCGTTGTGACACTCCCATTATTGTTGCTAGTTGTGGCGTTGACATTTGGAATACTATTATTTGCTGCACTATTTGGATGTGAATTCCCAATCAAAGAAGTAATGGCCGCTGCTAATGCCGCCGTGAAATTGGGATCCGCGGTGAGGGCGTTGACCGTGTCGGCCAACGGGTTCTGCTGCGGCTGCACGGCCGGCATCTGGCCGTGGCCTAACTGGCCACCTTCTGAGTCCTGCGACATTTGGAGCCCGGAGAATTTGGACTGATTGTATAATGCCTGTCCAAAGATCTGCGGCAAAAGGGTGGCCGGATTTCCGACGAAATTCTGCTGCGCGTTGGGGAAGGGGATTTGGAACTGATTTGGAGGTCTTTGGAACTGCAATGGGTTGGGGTTTTGGGTAAGATCCAATGTAACAGTAGGGAATGGCGCGGAAGCTGATATTGTGGCCATGCTTGAGGAACAAGGTAGGAGTGTTCTGGCTAGGAAATTTGAGTTCATTAGCCCATCTGCACTTGGCATGGACCCTGAGAGTAGCATTCTTGCTGCAGATGAGGTTGTGGAAGCCATAGCCATGGCTGCCGGCGGCAATGGATGGTTGTGGTTGCCTTCGTAGGTTGTGATCAAAATGGTTCTGTCCTCAGCACATCTTTGTACCTTTTGAATTTCAACAAATGAAAACTCAAATATTTAGGACAAAAGAAGGGAAAAAAAAAAAACAAATGAATATAAAAGTATTTGGATCAATTAAAAGCATGCCTCGATTCTCATCGTTTTTTTAATTAATTTTGCTTGCTCTTGATCAGAAAACGAATCAACTTTGAAAAGGGTTATCAGAATAGTTAACCAATTGCCATTTCGATACCCGTTTTAATTAATTTATCTCAACTTTTCAATTAATTATGTCAAAAAACTTACTTGCTTCCGAACTGGGCAGCCGGCGGCCATGGTGCACCGATAATAAGCTCGGGGACACGGGTTTCCTTTCGCCATTTTCTGTCCATACTTCCGCCATTGACAACCATCTGTGATCTGAACAGTCATGAGAAATATTTCAGTCTAAATTCACAAAATGGTTAGAAAAAATTCGGGATCAACTCGAGTCAAGTCGATTCTTTACTCACCATGGGTGCCTCAGACCGTGCTCTAACCGATACTCTAGCCTTCCTCATGGTCGCCTCCGTTGCCTGATCGACGTTTTTTGAACTATGATTGTTCAGTCTGGACATCTTATTAGGCCCCCACGACCCTTTCTCAGGACTATCCTCTCTCCCGTCGCTCCCCTCAATATTATTCGCCGGCGACTGAGACTGCTCCCGGCCGCTGCGGCCCTCGGAAGACGACAACGACGCCTCATCAGCGTCAACAGCAGCACCTCCGGCGAGCCCGAGATCCATAAACTGCCTGGGCACCATGAGCCCATGACCATTCTGCTGATGCTGATGGTGGGGATGATGATGCCTCCGGTTTTCTACTTCCATTTTCCCTCCTCCTTCGTGTTGTTCTTGATCAGCCCCGCCACAGTTTTCGGGTTTCGGATGATCTTGCTGTTGCTGCTGCTGCTGCATTACCGTCATCAGATGCATTTGCAAGCTGTTGTAATTGCTGGTCACTTGATTCAACACTTCCCTCAACCGCTGATTCTCGCCGTTGAGCCGCTCGAGTTCGGCTTGGAGTACTGCCAGCTGATTTCCGATCAAAAAAAAAACAATTATAAGTGAAACTACGATGATTTTAGACACCAAAAACTTGGATAGAAGATCTAAACTCGATCGAGTGACGCACGTGAAATGTTAGAAAAAAAAAAAAAAAAAATTTCTGTAAATTTTAGAAGCCCCACCTAGAGAAGAGCAGGTGAGGATACAATTTTCAATTTCAATTTCAATTTTGTGGTCAAATGAAAGAAATAGTAACCAGAAAATAAAAAAACACACTGGTGGGAAGAGAAATAGTATTGATTTACCTCACTTTTAGCTCTTTTATCATCTGAGTTTGAGGAGATTCCATCATCCACTATTGACTGATCACTGCTAGTGTTTGCAGTAAGCAGATGCAAACCAGTCTAAAACAATGGAAATTAAACAAAGAAAAGAAAGAAAAAAGGAAAATTAATTCAGCAAAATTAATCCCTTGTCCATAGTTATGAAATTGAGCAGAATCAGAAGTAGAAATTAAAAAGCTTACATTTACATTGAACTCCAATTCAGAAGGCCCACTGAGATCCTTCGCAATATCATTATTCGCGTCGCCGGCATCAGTGGCGGCGGCTTCTTTGGAGGATTTTCCGTCCAGTTTCTTATCGGCGAAAAAGTCCATTTCCTGATGATCCGGGTTGTTGGGAATCATCGGGTTCGACCCGTCGCGCGGGTTATTATTATTATCATCGTCATCTTCGTGATGATGACGATGATGATGGTGAGAAGTGCAATTGAGGTTGACGGGGAATTGAATCGTAGTCGGCGGCGACGACGACGACGAGTGGCGGTGAGACTCCATCTCCACAGACGACGACGCTTTATTCCTAATCCTCGTCGGTTTCGCTTGAAGATGATCAAAATCCCTCAATGCTTCGAGTTTTAACTTGTGGTGATGATTGTAGTAGAGAAAATCGAAATGGGTTTTTTGATCTTCGTGGAAAGAATTAATCACGGTGGGTTTGTTGGGGAAAAATCCGATGCGATCTGGATCAAAGGAGAGTCCACTACCTTTGGCCATATATGAAGAAGAAGAAGAGGAGGGAAGAGGGAAAGAGAGAGTCAGAGAGGAAAGGGTAAGTGAGACTGAGAAGAAGGCTTTGAATAAGAGCTATGGACTCGGCAATAAAAAGGGGAGGTTGAGACTAAACTCTAACGTAGGAAGACCAATTATAAATGGGGGAAGGATTATGCTTTGAGTTGGGTGGGAAGTGGAGTGACCCGGAGGGGGGGGGGGGGGGGGAGGTGGCCATGGGGTGTTTCTAGATTTGTTTGAAGAGAAACTAATGGGATTTGATTTGAACTTTGGAAATAATAGAAACCAAAGAAAATAAAGAAAAAAGAAAGGTCTTTTTGCTCTTTAACTAGTCTATGGTACATTACCATTAGTCCTTGTTTCTTCTTCTTCTTCTACTACTAGTAGTGGTAGTACCAGTTTTAATGTCTATTTTAAGCAACTTATAATTTTGGGCATAAACAAAAGGTTTTTTTGCTCCCAATCTAGTCCATACTAAATATCCATTTAAGCTAGAATTTGACTTGTCAACGTATGCTATATTCTATATTGTTCCAATAAGAAATAGTATATTTTTTTCTTGAATATTCTTAAAAGGGATAAAATTATAGTGTTACTATGGCAGCTATGTTACTAAATGGTAAAAATCAATGATGATGCACAATATAAAAGAACAACATCAGTATTGTCATCATTAGTGGACAATTATTATTTTTAAATATGCTATATCATTCATTCATTTATTTATTTCCTTATCTATGACAAAATCTTGTATCTAACGGGTCGGACTATTTGATCGCGCATGAATTGATTTTAGTTTTTGATGTACCACATATCGAGTTTAACATATAATGTAATGAGCTAGTTGTTATGTTTTGCGGTTACGAGCTTAGCATCAAATGTATAGCATATTGAATTTAATTAGTCTGTGATGTGTTGCGTATTGAATTTATACTATGATGTTTTGCTTTTAACTATTGATGTATTGCAATTATGCTAAAACAACAAGTATCGTTTGTAGTGCACATATCGATTTTAGAGAATAATCATCGCATATAGTAAGAAAATACACATATCAATTTTATCTTTTATTAATTTATTGATGAAAATATGCGTAACGGATTTAGTTGAAAGCATCGTCGTCAAACTTCAAAACGGTCTGACATGATATTCTCTCTTTTCCTATGTCTTATCATTTCCCATTTCTAAATATTACTTCTAAGTACGTTCAACCATTTAAGCATTATTATGTGAGAAGCTCATTAATATTTTATGCACTATTAATAATGTGCTTTAATTTTAAATGACATTTGTGTTTCTTTGGTTTTTATGTTTTGGTATTAAGTTTGGAAGGAGAGTAATGGCCAGCGTTTAAACTAATTCTCCCCTTCTTCGCAAAGATTCTTACATTGACTTGACCAAGTCTTTGTAAAGAGATGCTTTAGAGACTTCTATGTTGTATAAATCCAAATCATATTTGATCCTTGTCAAGAAAAAACAACCACCAAAAGAACTCCTACAAATAATGCAAAGACACATGTAAAATTTTAACAATTAAACATGTTCATTTGGTGGGGAGAAAATCTAGGTTCTACAATTAATTACTTACTATCTTTTCCTGACTTTTAATCTCCAATAATAATTAGTGCTTGGAATTTAAATTTTTCATGTTTATCCTTTACGTGTATTGGTAGTAATTTTTAATTTCCTCGCAAATTACATTAGCTAAATATGCTAAGGCGCAACTATATATATGTGTGTGTTAATTTGTTTCTGAAGGACTGTAAAGTTCCTCAATGGTGTATAATGTATTGTATAATTAATCAAGCAAATGAATAATGGGTAAAAATTACTTCGATATAGTTAGGAAATAGATACTTATATATTCAATGTTTTAACTGAATTTTGCATAACCTTACAATTATGTAGGATTTTGTCAATAACTAAGGGTTACAATTTGATGTGGAGCATGACGCAATGGGCTTGACTTACTAGAAAATGTTGGATCCGCAAAAATAAAAATGTGAAATTTTAGGATTTCGTGGGCCTAGATGGATAGAAAACAAGCATCGAGCCATACTCATCGCTTCGCCATGATGTAATATACTTTTTGGCCCTTTGTTTAGGGTTTCAAACGGGAAATCTTACCGTTTTTAATAATTTTTATTTAGCTATACATTTGGACTGAAAAATCTTTTTGGGTGTCATTTTTACCATTATTATTATTTTATTTAGTATTTCAATTCCATGGTGTTCCTCCCTAGATTTTTACCTTGTGTGAAAATTTTCCTTTTTCCTTCTATTTATTATTATTATTTTTTTGTGGACGCATCTATATAAAGGGTGTGCCTTCTCTTATAATAGACTGTTTTGAGTTGAATAATTTTTCAGTTTGATATTTTACCAAATTTTGACAATCCTTTTGTTATATTCAATGATTGTCAGATGCCTAATTGATTGGCAATCATGTGACATTCAACAGTATTTTAGAAGACTTTCTAATTTTTGGCAAATCATTTTCATAATAAGCTTCTGCTAAGTCATAATTACAATTGGCTTGTTTCTTTTGCATGTCTAGGGCTTTGTTTTGGATTTTGACACCCAAAACAAAGCCAAAACCTAGTTTTATAAAAACATTTTCAAACCTTGTTTTTTAAAACAATTTTTTAAAAACATGAAACCCATCTCTCCTCTAAAACCAACGTCGGTCGCCACTGCCACCTCCGGCCGCCCACCGCTGCTGATGGCTGCCACCACTTCTGGTCGCCGACCATCATGGCAAGCAACCACCTCTGGCCGTCACCGCCCAACTCCGGCCGCAGCCACTGACACTTCTAACTCTGGCGGCAGTGATGATCGTAGGTGGTTGTCGGCAACGGCGACGGCTGGAGGTAGACGGCGGTGGTGGCGGTGGCGGTGGTAGTATCCAGAGGTGGTGGCAACTGGAGGCTGGAGGTGGTGGGTGGTGGGTGGTGGTGGCCGAGGCGGTGGCGGGTGGTGGTTCGGCTAGCGGTGACGAAAGAGAGGGGAAGGGATGGTTTTATTTTCAAAACTTCTTTTCCAAAACATAATTTTGAAAACAGTTTTTTAAAACTATGTTCTCGACCATGTTTCTTTTAAAAACATATTTTCAAAAACATGTTTGGAAACATGGTAAGAAACAGGCCCTAAAGTACCCCATTATTATATAAGATTTACATCTTTCTTGTGCAACATTAAAATACATATTTTACCCCATTTGATCAATGGTCCAAGAGAGAGAAGTATGAAAAACAATTTTGAAATGCTGCCATCATACATGATGTAGTTGAGAATAGTGTTGACCATTTAAGGGCATTTGTAGCCGTTTTCAGTTTTACAGTCACTTCTATCTATATTTTACAGTTTCTACGGTAAATTTACTCGAACAAACAACTCTATATATTCCTTTAAAGGAATACTCTATTTTTATTCCTCTATACAAATAATTTAGTTCAATTTTATTACGAAATTGTTAATTGAAGGATACATTTTACTAAATAAAGGACACTTCAAAAAAAATTTAGACTTGAAATTTTTTTTTGCCCTTCCCCTTTCTACTTCTTTCTACAGTAAATTTAGGGATTTTACAACTCTTAAAAAGAATCGGTCGGATGGGGCGATTCTCTCAGTTTAAATTGCCCGAAGGAGGCGATTTAAACTGAGAGAATCGCCCCAACCAGGCGAATTATCAGGAAAGAATCGGCTCCGCCGAGCGATTAAATGGGATTTTGTCGCCATAGGACACTAATGTATTCCTATTTAATTGCTCGGGGGAGGCGATTCTTTCCCATAGAATTGCTTGTAAGTGGCGATTTTATCAGATAAGATTGCTTGGATGAGGCGATTCTATGTGCAGTAACAAAAATCTTTAAAAGGTTCCATTTTTCACCCAAAAAATGTGTAATTTTCATACATATTGTGAAATATGGATCGTCATCGGAGTTATCGTCCATAATACACATGCAAAATTCTTGTATTCTTGATTCCATGGTGTGAAAGTGGAGTAGAATGGAGAGAGTGAAAGAAAATATGAAAGAATTGGAGTAGAAAAGTGAGAGTGAGTTAAAGAGTGAAATGGAGAGTTGAAGAGGAAATGAGGGTGTAGGTAAAAATATTTATGACGTAGAAATGTATAAATATATTATTGTCTTTTCACCACTTAAAATTTTAAAAAGTGTCCTGTGTTTAGTAAAAAGAGTGAAATGTCAAAAATATCACCATACATTTCCAGAATCTTCCGTTTGGTCACTAAACTTTTTTTTTTTTTCCAGAAATGTCACTATACTTTTAAAATCAGGTTGAAAATGTCACTTCGTCAATTTGCTCCATTAGAGCTGATGGAATTTGTCAACATGTGCCTCTCACATGTTTTTTAGGGGTATTTTTGTCAATTTATTGTTAAAATATTTTTATTCCTTTAATCCTTCTCTTCTCCATCTCCCTCCACCTCAACGCCTCGTCACTGCCACCACCCCCTACTTACAAGCCTCCATCTCCTAATCCCACCACCACCAGCTCCACCTCAATCTTGTCCATCATCATCACCTTCTCCAAAGTCTCACACACACTATAGATACCACAGTCTCCACTTTCTCTACCATCACCATGGCACTAATTTATTCAGAGAAGTTATTCATGTCCATGTTCAAATTCTAGTAAGGAACTTGTTCAAAAATTATTCAAATCTTGAAGACAAAAAATTAAACCCATAAACATTTATTCATCTTGAGTCTTTGAAAAGCTTCAACAAATGGGGCGTAGGCATCAAGTTGCAACAAATATGAACGTGAGCAGCAGCAGCGTCAGAGCCATAAAAATCAACCAAATAATGCAAAACGGAAATCTGGGTTCGGAGGAGAACAATGTAAGGGGTTTCTTGGAACAATTGGTCGGCTTTGATCTCCTCACAATCAATATGGACCGGTATGAGGTTCTTGAGGACTTCCAACTTGTCGAAAACAGAGGAGGAGGAAGAAGATGAGTTTATGATTCTTGATTTGTTTTAAGGCTCTTGCACAATCTCCTTTTCGTTCTTCTAATGCCCACAAAACTCCTTAGTCCCATTAATTTTAATTCTATCTTTCAGGTATAATTGGGAAAAGAAAAAAAACAAGAAAGGAAATGGAAGAAGAAAAGGTGGTGGTGTGACAAATTAAAAACACCAAGAGATGGTGGTGGGAAAAGTGAGAAAGATGAACAGTGTTTTTGTCTTGGATTTTGTCAAAAATACCCTTAAAAAACATGTGAGAGGCACATGTTGACAAATTCCGTCCGCTCTAACGAAGCAAATTGACGGAGTGACATTTTCAACCTGGTTTTAAAAGTATAGTGACATTTATGGGGGAAAAAAAGTTTAGTGACCAAACAGAAGATTCTGGAAAAGTATGGTGACATTTTTGGCAGTTCAATCTAGTAAAAACTGTCTTGCAATTAACATGCCCCTTTTATTACCTTTGTACTATTTAGGTTATTTACACAACAACCCCAAATAAATGCTTTTTTTTTTTTTTTTTGCATTTTCATCTAATATAATCAATTCAAATGCTTAATGAAATGATAATTATATTAATATCGAAATTAATATTACTAAAATACAAATTAAATTTAAATAAAATTAATATAAGTGTTTCTCTTAGTATATTTATAATTTTGGATGCTTGGATATGTCATTTTACATATTTATATTATTTAATTTTTTTTTACTTAAAGTTAATTAATAGTTATTTATATTTTTTATTGCATGTGAAATACCAATTAAATGAAGTAAACTCTTAAAATTATACTAATAGCAAAGTTTGTATTATAATTAATCAATTGGAATAAGAGATAAAAACTAAGTTAGGGTCTAAAATGTAAATAAATAACTAATTAAAAATAAATTTTAAAAAAAGGTAGAGGCGTGAACAGTGCACCTGAATAGGTTTAGGTGCATTGTTCACAAACAAAAAAATAAAAAGATTGAGGTGGACTAGAAGCCCACCTCAACCTTTTCATTGCTAAATTAGCGCTCCAGCAAAACTTTAGAGGTCCGCCGAAGATGTCCTAAGAGGAGACTGAATTAGGTTGACAACATATTAAAAACTTTTGGTCTTTTAAAAACTTGACCTTTGAATTTGTTTTCTTCAAATGTTGGAATCAAGTGTGGTGAGTCTGAGATGAATTGCAAAATAAAAAACAATTAAAAGTAAAATAAAAGACAAGACACCACAATTTTTGAGGGAAAATGTCAATTTTAGGCCCTAATGATTGATCCTAGGGTCAAATAAGCCACTAACATTATTTTGGGTCCAAATAAGTTCTCAGCGTTATATGTTGTGTTCAAATAAGCTACTAACGTTATCTCTTCTGTTCAAATACATCTTTGATGTTTACAAAATTAGGCCAAATTACTTCCTCTCCGTCAATGTGCATTTACAAGTAAAAGGGTTAAATTGGCCATATTTTATAACAGCGGGAGCTTATTTAGACCAAAAAAAATCCTTAGGGGCTTATTTGGTTCATGGGTAAAATATTAGGGGTTAAGATAACCTTTTACCCCAATTTTATAGTAGTTTAAGTTTCCACCTTTGAAAATTATAATCCACTCCACTCTCCAAGTTACTTAGTTGGTATTTCCCTCAATTTTACCCAAACTAGAATCATTTAAAGGTGTGAACTATGTTATCCAAACCCTTACACTTGCCGAAATCCAACCAATTCGTGTAGTGTAGTGATATCAAGAAGTGTGTGATAAGTCATAATTTTGGGATGTAATTTGATGTAAATCTAGGAACTTTTAAACAAAATTATGGACTGATATTACTCATTTACTGCAGATATTCAGATGGAGAAGCCGCAGAGCATGTGAGCATAAGTTGAAGAGAAGTTGGTGTCTTTTAGAAGCAAAAATCATGAGAAGGAGTTGAGAAGCAGTTTGAGTGAGATTTCATCTCTTACTCAGAAAAAGGAGGAGCAGTTAATGAAGAGTGATCATTTATTACGATAAAAATTTGGGTTGTTGGCGAGGAGGAAAGTTCAATCTTTCTGATGAAGGAACTACCCGGAGACTGCAGAAAAAAAATTACGTCAATTGAAGGGAAGTTGTCGGATGCAAGAAATAACCCAACAACGGGCAAGAATTGTCGATAGTTGAGATAGGTGTTGGGAATTCATGGCTGAAGTAGTTTTCTTTCTTCTTTTTGTTTATAAGTATTAGGAGAGCCTGATTAAATGTGGGTATTATGTTTTTCTAGGAACAGTACTACGTAATTCTCCTTTTTAGTTTCTCTTTTGATGTCCGAAGAAGAATGCGTCTCACAACGAATTCAGTTTTCGAGACTTGTTTCGTTCCGTAGGATGCACCTTGAGTGGTAATGCAATTTCTTTTCTTTTTCTTTTCCTTTGTTGAGTTTTTTTCTCTGATTTCATGTTGGTATAGTTTTCTAATTCCATATCGGTATAGTTTTCTAATTTGGTTTGACTAATTTAGTTTGAATAATTTTTTCCTTTTACATTTATGTTAGTGTCATGTAGGTTAATTAGATTAATTAGAATTAGTTTGGTTTCGGTTATTGAAGAGATTAGATCTCTTTTCCTTTTCTTTTTTTTTAATTTCTGTTGTTGTCCATTCCAATTTTACTTCCTTTAAGTCAAGCATGCATAGTTCTGTACTCTTCACTCCTTTTAGTTATGTTTAGTATCAAGTTAGATTATCGAGCAATGATGTGATATAGCACTGGTTTAGTTCTTTCGCGAGACCAAATTGTTCTTCAGTTTAACAAATGCAGATTTCTGTTAATTCTCTGTGTAAGGGTCTAAAATTAGTTCTTGATTATTTAGGTACTGATCACACTTAATTAATATACATTAATTTAGCCAATTAGATCATTTGAGACGTCCTCAATGGGTGATCTAACTAGTGGTAAAATTACAAACTTGTAAAGAGAATAAACAGGTTAGTTAAACAGTCATGCATCAGAGTTTGTTTGGCTAAAACCGAGTTCCCCTATGTCTTAATGATGTTAGTTGGTTAAATCTATTAGAGCGTCTCTCTAGGTTGCTAGCTAATTAGGGAAATAGTTAGAGATGCGTCATCCTGAATATTGAGAAGGTAAGGGGGAATGAGGTTATGCATATATGCGTCATCAGTAACTATAACTATTTGACTTGTGTTGTTAAACATATCATTGCGTTGATGAACGAAGTTCTAAAACTAGGGTGAAGTCATTGTCTTGCCGGAGACTTTATTTATTGCTTTAGTATGTTTTATTATTTTAGTTTATTTAGTATTTCTCATTTTAATTATAATGTGATTTTATCTCTCAAAACTATTCGCAATTAATTGAAAGAAGAAATTAGTCTCGTTCCCTGTGGGAGACGACCTTACTAACCACTGTTCTAATTTGAGTAGGTTTATTTTTGTGTGTGTAAAAACTACGCACAGTATGTTATCGTGGACTCGGTTTATCATTGTAACTTTAGTTAAGAAAGTGCTTTGATAACTAACATGTGGTTTGATAGCTCAATGGAGCAACTATGATTTTTGTGTATTGTGATGTGTTTTCCTTCAAATGGCTTTGAAAAACCCTTGTGAATGTTTTATTGATTATCGGGATCTCTTTTGAAAATAAATGTGGACATTTTTCTTAATGGAAAATCATAGATATCTCGCTGAACTTGTGAAACTCACCTTTTTCATATTATATCTTTTACAGGTGTTTGGGTATTCTACTTGCATGGATTGATGCGACTAGTGGTGAGACCGATATAAGAGAATCACTTTTAGATTAGTATTAGATACCCGTATGTAGGGATTTATAATATTACACTATCCAATGTACATTCTTTGAGTAGAATGATGAAATGAATCACATGTGAAATTTCGCTCCCTTATGTAATAGCGATTAATTGGAGAATTATTATTACTATTCTATATTGACTTTTGAAATAGAGAGCCATGAATGATGCTAATCTCTTAACCGACTCGTTTCCCTGTCGGGAATGGACTTTAGGAAAATGGGCGGTCGGGGCAGGGTGTCACATCTTCATTGACAAAACATATGTACTATTCAAATAGCCATGAAGATGAGAAAATCAAACATCCAAGCCCTAAAATTCCATTACATTTCATAAAAATATCATTAAAACTACCTTAATCCATGCTCAAGAAAGATGCATAAACTGAGAAATTTCACTTTAAACAAATAGGTGTCATTGAGAAACATGCCAGAATCAATGACGGAACCAAAACAATAATGATTGTCTTCGACATTTCCTTTATGTTGTGTCACTTTTCCTTCTTAAATCTCTATTGACAAATTTCATACAAATTTGCCAGAGCATCGATGTATGTGAGTTGAAAGCCTTCCAATTTAAAATTAGTTGCCAATTGATTGATTACCTGCTTTGCCACCGATCAAATTGCACCAAGCCCAGATTTTGCAATAATTGCCTCATATCGCAAACAAAACAAAGCATTCCATTTGTTGGCTTTTTATAATCAACTAACAGCTATTCTCCCACATTCAGAATAATGGTTTTGGTATCTCAAGCCACGATTCCCACTGTTGCTACCACTGTACAAACTGGTGGACATTTTTGCAGTTGGGTGAGTTACTGTCACGCTTTTTCAGGGAAGATTGGCAATTTGTCCCTTTTTCCAATCTCTATTACTATCGACCAATGCCTTATTGCCTTTGCTAGACAGTAAAGACGGAGACAAAATTAGGAGTTTTATCGTTTTATAAAAAACATTTTTGGGGTTATTAAGTTATTTTAAAGATTTTAAAGAAAAGTTTGAATAAGTATGTGTCGCAAACATTCACCATTTAACTTAATGTGCTTAAACATTCGTGTCTTACTCACAGCCATTAAGTAAGTTATTTTCGTCTATAAGGGGGTCATTAGTAAGTTTCTGAAACCACATAACTGCTTTTAAAACACCCTAATGCATGACCATTAACTTTCCTGTTTTAGTTATAAGGGATTCTAATTAACAAAAATGGTCTATATGCCCTTTATTTAAGAGTTAATGTCAAATTTAGGGCTCATGATCATTTGTTAAACTTTCATATTACACTCTCTATAACATGTCTTAATAATTCATCGTAAATATTTTTTATTTTAATCTTTTCACAATGATATTTGTTGGTATTATAATGCATTTTTTTACTAAGGGTTCACTCATTTTGGTGTAGGGTATATTTATTTTAATTTATAGAGATTAAAAAAAAATAGTATAAAAATATATTAAAATACAAGATGAATTATTAAGATTTACAATAGTGATTATAACAGGAAAGTGTAACATGAGACTCTGAATCTAAATTTAGGGCCCGTGTTTTGTCAAGTTTGGGTTTAGGTGCCCTTTTTTCTTCTTTCAAAAAGGTTCATTTACTTTTAAAAATTGTCTGATTTGGTGTCTCCATGAGTTTTTACCTCTAGTGCTGAATTAAATTTTTTATTTTTGGGGTAATTGCCAAAACTGGTACCCATAAATTTTTTTTGTTAAAGTTCTAATTTTGATACCTCTTACATTTTTCAGGAAATGTTTTTCAAATAGTAGTAAAGATAGGTTAAATCGGTCAATTGGTCCATTAGGTTGGGATGTTGTCTCCGTTTGGTCTCTTAATTGGAAAGTATTTCATTTGGTCCATTAACTTGAAAATTTGTTTAAAAATGATTTCCAAATCTAAATTGTGATAATATTTGAACTATTTTTGACTAACATGTGAGTTGTTTCAAGTTAAACTAAGGATGAATAAAATGATTTGACATTTATTTTTCCATTTGATATCCGTATTAATGTGTGTGAATCCTACATGTTAGTTGAAAATAGCTTAAATACTGTCGAAATTCAAGTTTGGCACAGTTTTTTAAATTACGCGACCAAAATGAAACGCTTTCAAATTAATAGATCATATGGAGACAACATCCCAACTTAAGAGACCAATAACGTGATTTAACCTAAAAGATACTAAAATTTTAAAAAGGGCACGACTATTTCATCATTTCTAAAAAGGGTGAAATTGTTATTTTGTGTGTTTCTAAAAATAAATAAATAAAGTAACCACCATACTTTCAGTCAATAATAATTTAATCATCTTAACAATGTAGCAAATTTATAGATTTATAAGATTAGTGTGAGGAATTAATATTCACTAGCCATTATCATCGCTATAATTCATTCTTAATTAAGAAATATATTTTGTTAAAATTTTTAATATGAATTACAATCCCATTCATAAGAAAGGAAATCATTTATGGATTAAGTTACCTTTTAATTTTTTAGTTATTAATTTCAATTGGAATAATATACTTTTTTCTCACTTTTGTTTGTTTTTTTCTTTTTATTTAAAAATGTGGTGTTGAATATGGATATATTTCTTTAAATATGCATATAATTTAGTTAAAGTAGCAGTGACACATAAATTTATTAAAAGTGTAGTTTATAATATGATTTAGAGATACATTAAAACTCAAAATTTGAAATGTTTAAATATACATTTTTGGCTCTCTAAAATGTCACTATTTGAAACAAAAAATTGATATTATTGTCTCTATTTTTGTTGATCACAACATTATCTCTGAAGAACAATTATGACAACACAGGGGACAAAAGTGAATTCTGAGAACATAAGAGGTGAAAAAATATATATATATCTTATAAACACAAGGTAAAAGTAATTCAGCCAAAGTTGCATTTTTATACGAAGGAATATTTAACAAAAAAACTTATATCCGGCCGCCTGATAGCCTGATAAGGCACATATTGATTTTAGCCTGAAGAGTATCGCATGTGATGGGACGCAAAAATGCTCGTAAATGGACGCTTCTTTCCGGCCCAAAAAAGACGTTTTGATCTGCAAGGCCCAAACTTGTAGAAACTTCACTGCAAAGGGAGATATCCGAACTGGAGACCGAGCTGGGTAGCTCGGATTGGCACGGATGATGAAGAGAACCGTAACTGAAGGCTGTTTCGGCAGTAACTGTAAATAACCAAGAGAAGAGCGGGGCTTTCCCTCTTGTATAGGCTTCGACGGTCAAGTTAGAGAGGTGGAAGAAGATGAATAGTATTGACAAAGTGCTCAAATGGTAAAATGTTGCGGACCTCACTAAGTTTGAAGACTTAGTATATATACCTCCAGACTGAGATATGCCCGTTGAACCTTCATGATTAGCATTCTTACATGCTCCCCTCTGTTTAGCGTGGCGTGTTCGTTTTGTGTTATCATGACAGGATTTCATGGGCTTCTTCCTCTTCGAAGATCTGGGAAATCTCTGTATATATTCAAAATATATACCTAACCCTATGATGATCTTTACCTACTGTGTCAGTGAAATAGCTTAATCCGACCTAACTGTCTTAGCTCGGTTAGGTCGATTATCATGATATAAATATGGAAGAAACCAGTAAGGCATACCGAAGTCATTGGCCGACCTAAATCTTTGACCGATCTATTATTTGGCTCGGTTTTAAGGATCTATCCGACCTAAGCAGGGTTTTGGACTTCTTATGCATCTTTTTATCTTTACCGTTTATCTTTGCTTTGGTCCATTGGGCCAGGCCCAATGAAAGTTCAATTTTATGCACACCAGCATGTATGTTCTTTTTTTTTCTTTTTGTATTTTTGGATAGCAGCCGATTAAGTAGTTGGGAGGCTTGAGAACACTTTATTAAATTGTAAAATAGAAAAATGTCAAAAGCTTCAAAGGGGGATGTAATGAACCTTACTTTGGAGATTCAGAAATGCAAAATGCAAATGCAGTGTATACATGTGAAAGACTACAAAAAGAAAAAGTCAAACGAAATAAAATGTTAAACCTGCAGATAGGGGAAACTCCTATCATCTAGTGTGACCAGCCCCATAAGTCTCTTAGGGAAAGTATTGTGAACAAAGAAATCCGCAAGACCAGTCAAACTGGTAGTTTTAGCCAGATTATCTACCACCGTGCTCCCTTCGCGGTATAAGTGGGAAATGTTCCGATAGCAATGCCTAAACTCAGAGATTCCATTCAATGTGATCGCTGAGTGTCAAGGACCTGTAACCTTCGGTACTGCCAATAACAACACTAGGGAATCCGTCTTAACATCCAAATGTTGAAGGCCTAGTCGGTCACAAATGCTAAGACCAAGTAGGGGGGCATGTGCTTCCGCTTGAAAACTGGTGAGCATGTTAAGATATGCCCCAATCGCAAAAATTACCTTACCATCCGAATCTCTCAACACTGCTCCAGCTCCGAGGGTCCCAGGTTGCCTCGGGAAGAGCCATTCATGTTTACGTCTAACAGGCGGCAGCCTCCAGTATACGACCCCCACTTCCTTCCGCTTTCGAAAGGCCCATCATGACAACACCTCACCCTCTAAAAGGCCATGAGTTTTGTATGTTATATATAAAAAAACTAATTTTAATTTTAACCTATGATGAATCGCGAATAGAGTTTAGTTTCTAATGTATCGAGGTTAGTTACTGATGTATCAATGTTAGCTACTAATGTATCGAGGTTATAACTTAACTTATGAAATATCGTGTCTTAAGTTTAGTCTATAATGTATCACGTATTGAGTTTAGCCTATGATGTATCACCTATTGATGAAACATGCATATCAACTATCAAGTTTAACTGTAGAAATATTGTTATCTGACTTTCAGACTGTTTGACATGATACTCCACTATTAATGGGCATAATAGGAGTTGAAGGGAGGGGGAAGGAGAGAGGAGGAAATCTTCTGTTAGACCATTTGACATGCAATATTTTATTCTTTAAAATCGATACGCACATTTTCTTCATCGTAGGCAATAGTTTTTTTTAAACATAATATACTTTTTCTAAGTGATACTTTTCAAAACATACAAAATTGACTGTTAAAATCGGTATTTTATCTCGTAAATAAACGATTTTTATTTTTGTTTTTATTACAAACAAGTGATACACTAGTAGACAGACGTATACATCAGAGATTATTAACGATACATGATACATCAGAAGTTATACGCAATATGCGATACTTCAACAAAAAATTGATACATTTTTTTTTCCTACAATAAACTATACTTTATTCTTTAACCACACACAATGCATCAAGAGTCACATACGTCAAAGGCTACACGTATTAGTGTATTACGCGATACATTACCGCCAAATCAGATATAAGTTTTGAACAAAAAGAGGGATAGAGTGTCAAAAGTGGGACTAGTCTACTCTAGGCTCTGTTATTTTCCATTTCATTTCAGGAAAATCATCACTTTTTTCTTAAAATTTTTATACAAAGAAACAATATCATTTTTTACTAAATTCACAATTCAAATTTTAAAATTCTCTAAATTCCCACTCACATAAATTCAAAAAATAACATAATCATTACACTTTTTTTTTCTCTTTCCTACACAAATTTTCAAAAAAATTTTCTTCAAAATAAATTTATTTTCTAAACAAAAAATTTTTCATTTCAAGTCACAAAAAGAACATAGTCTTGTATGCAAGAAAAAAGAGAAAACAAGCGGGAGGGTGGGGACCACATTTTGGGATTTTTAGGCAGCGGGCAAGTTGACATTGATTGCGTCTGGGTTTCGTCAAAGGCTCGGTCTAATTTCAGATTTGATTGACGCCTTCCAATCCAATCCAAGCACGGCCCCCTTTCCCCGGGCTCCACTTCCTCTTCCTCTATATGTAGATCGTAGGGGTGTCAAACAGGCAGGTTGGGCGGGTATTGGGTGGGTATTAAATGGGTGTTAAGTTAATGGGTAATGGGTACCCATTATCCACTCAATTAATGGTTTTAACTCAAATGGGTAATGGGTAGCTATGGGTACCCATAATACCCATTATACAAAAATGTAAGGCTTATTTAATAGTTTATTAATAAAAAAAATTTTAAAATTTTTTTAATTTCATTTTAATTTTTTTTAAAGTGAATTTTAATTCTTTGAATATATTCTAAAATTTGAAATATTAAATTTTATATACTTTTATATTTAATTGTATGTAATTTTTTTGTCGAAACACAATTTTTAATTTTTTTTATATTTATTTAAACCCGTGCATGCTCCGACACCGAAACTGGGCCCGGGCCAAAACTGGGCCCGAGGCCCAAAACTGATCCCGAGGCCCAAAACTGGGCCCGGGCTGAAACTGGGCCCGCCCCAAAATCGGTCAAAAATTGGGCCCGAATTGGGCCGGCCCAGCCCGGCCCAAACCCAAACCCGAACAAATTTTGAATTAGTATTATAAGTAGGTAATTTAAAATTATTATAAAAAAATAAATGGAAAAAAAAAACGTAAAGTAATTGTAGGACACGAAAAATAAAGAAAAAGAAAAAATAAGTTTGAAGAAAAAAATAAAATTGGCACACTAAAGTATGTGAGTTGTTGGTTTTTTTTTTTTAATTTTTTTTTATACTTTTAAGGGTAATTGTGGATGGGTATTTTTGATACCCATGATGGGCGGGTTTTAAGGTACCCAATGGGCTACCCTAAATCCGCCCATTACATATTTAGCCCAAGCCCACCCAGCCCATTATTTTTTAAAGTGGGTTTTATTGGGTTAATACCCAATGGGTTTGGGCGGTTTTTGGGTTAGTGGGTTTTTTTGTCACCTCTAGTAGATCGTCATAACTCAAAACTCGTAAGCCAAATTCTGAGACCCCGTTTGGTAATAAAATTGGATTCAAATTTTAGTTTAGATTCTAATTTTAAAATATTAAAATTACATTAAAATATAAAAATGCGTGTTAAAAATATAAAAAAATGTATTAAAAATGTAAAAAGATTTATTGAGATTGATGAAAAATTATATACAATGTAAAATGAGACTCAAACCTTATTTCACCATTTTTTCTCCATTAACTCTTTTATTTTAATCTCTTAATCCCACTCACTCACCTTCAAAGAGTTCACTTTAAAGAATATACAACTTATTCTGTTAGGTACAACACCAAAAATAAATAAATTCATACTACATCTTCTACTTATATCCTTATTTTTTAAATGATGGTTAATTTTAAACCACACATTTTTATATTAATAAAGATATGTAATGTAAACAAACTCAAAGTGAACCATTTTAATGAGACAAGATTTTTTTTTAAGAGGTGGACATCAGAAGTATTTATGTACTGTACTACTTTTCTCCATGAACTCCATTTATATACAAACTTTGGGATAAAGTAATTTGATGTTATTTCATTCACTTATTATATTCTTATTTTTCATGTATAATTGAATTGTAAAGTACGCATTATTACTTTAGCAAGTATATATGGTGAAATTTTTTAAATAAAAAACTCTTTTATTTAGATAAAAATTAATTTTAAAATAACTTTTTTATGTGGGACGGAGAAAATACTATTTATTATTACATTCGTCCCAAAATAATATGAATGGAAATTTAATATGAAAAAGCATAAATGAGGGTAATTTTGTAAGAATACACACAAATTCTTAGAATGTTTACATGTATTTTGGGACAAAAATTGTATGTTTAAGTTTTTTAAAACTTATGTGATACTCATAAGAAGTTAAGTTTCTTGCTTTTCTTTTATATCCATTTGATTAATGATGATTTGCAATTCAATGTTAAAAGGAATAAAGCTATAAGTGAAATATATATATATATACATACTACATATATATACAATTCTCCCCTTCTTTCCTTTGTAAATTTCTTTTCTCATATATATAAATTTTCATTTTCAAGAATTTGAAGACTTGAAGACATCTTAATAAGTAAGTCTTTTTAATTTTCTGTCTTTAAATTTTTATTTTCAGTATATATTTAGCCTAATGGCAGGCTAAATACTTAGTGTTAAACCATGAAACTTAGTTAACAGATTTTCCTGTAATGTTGATGATTCTGTTTGTGTGAATCGTCTTACTGTTTATGGATTAATTAAAGAATGCTTGGGTTGTTGAAACTAGAACAGGCACTTATCCATTGATTAAGAAACGAGAAGGGTTTAAGGCCGTTGTTAGCCGTGGTGAGGCGTTGTTAGGCCGTTCATGCCCGGGAAGTATCTTTTTTAATCAATGAATTAAGTTGACAGTTTTAGCTTCAGTGTAATTTGTTCCCTTAATTCTTGATTTAATCCATTGAACCGTTGGATTGGTTCTCCCTTTGGTATCAGAGCCATTATGGTTAATGAAGATAACTGGTTTCTTGGTTTAACACTATTTTCTTGATGGAAAAACTGAAAATGTTTCAGAAAAATAATAATAAAGATAATATTAAAAATAAAATGAAAACTGAAGAGGAATTACCCTCTAATTTAGATCTTTTGTCCAGATGGACCATTCCTTATGTGGAACCAAAATTAATTTATCATCAAGGATTTTTTAATAAAGTAGGATTGAAACAGATTTGTAAAACAACTGAACAATCCTTAGCCATTCAAGATGCTGATACAACAATAACTCTTCTCTCTGAAGAAGATTTAGAACCTTATAGGTTTTCTCATAAATTTTTACATATTGGTTTAGTGCAAATTGCTTTTAAACCTCTTACACTTGATAATTTGCCAGAAAGTTTTATAGCAACTTTGAGAGATGGTAGAAATAAAGAATGGAGAAAATCAATAATTGGAGTTATACAGTCTAGTCTGGCTCATGGTCCAGTATATTTTAATGTTCATCAAAATTTTAATCTAGCTTTGACAGATAGAATATTTACAAAGCTTTAACTTTGAATATAAAGACTGAAGGTTATAATTATGAACCTGGTTCAGAAATAATGTGTATTTTTTATAGAATTTATTATAAGCCGTTATACACTATGAATCCATGTTATAAAGTGGAAGAAAAACAAAAATATTTGAATGAAACAATCTTAATTGAATCAAATTTCAGTAAGTCGAATATTACGACAAGAAGAACCATAAAATGGGATGTAATTCCGATTCCTCAGCATTGGAAAATGACCAGGGTCGCTCATATTGAACCCATAAATGAACATAGGATTTCTAATGTAATCCAGACTCCAGATGGAGATGTGTATATTCAAATGAGTAATACTCAGGGACTTTCCCGATCTTCCTCTGTAAGATCATTTATTTCCCCTTTCAAGGATGATATCCCTATGTCTCATAGACATTCTACATCTAACATTGGTGATGTGAATAAACATCATCCTAACTTGTCTTTACATTCTTTAAATTCAAGTTCAAGTGGTGAGAATAATCGCCATTCTTTAAATTCTTTTCATACTGCTTTGAATAATAGTCATTTAAATTCAAGTGATGGAATAACCTATCATAATGCTTTAATTTCTGAGCAATTATTACGTGATGGAATAAACCGTCATAATCCTTCTACTTCATATGTTAGAAATTATATTCCTGATTTTATTCCTCCTAGAAATTTTGCTGATGATCATATTCCTGCCAGTGAGGAGAAAAATCCTCATGTTGATTTATTATATAAGAAAAAGAATAATATTGTTCATGATATTTCTGATAGGAAAGAACCGGAAATAACCGAATCTGAAATGAATTTTTCAATATGAATAGTACAAGAAAAATAGATTTTAGCAAAGGATCTGAAGCTCGAATGAAAACTCGAGATGAATTCTTAAAACCCAGATGGGAAGTCTTTAGAAAATGGTTTTTTCAATATTTTTCTATTCAAGAAAGAGATAATCTTTCAGAAGAATTTTATAAGTTCTTAGGAGAAAAGAATATTTTATTACCTTTTGTTCCATGGTTTGTTCATAATTACATAGAACCAGAAATCTCTGTCATAGAAAGAGAATTTAGATTAAATAATGGTAATATTTTGAAGAGTCATTTCCCTCCTCAAGAATCTTTTAGTATATTAAAAGGAAAAATAGCTATGAATTTTAATGCTTTTTCAAAATTATTTGAGAAGATACTTTGACAATAACAGTCAAAAATATTAATAAAATGATTGAACAACAAAATTTTGCAAATATGTATTTAATCATATTAGGAGAACAAATTGTTTCTTTACATGATCGTCTTGATAAGCTGATAGATAATAATACAATTATTAGTAATAATAATATTCCTAGCACTAGTAATTCTAAGGAAAATATAGGTGTGCTTGCAGCTCCTAGTCTTCAGCCTCCACCTGAAATAAAAGATTTTAAGTTTAAAACTGGTAATCATGAATTGCTAAATCTTCTCAATGAGAAATTTAAAGGGTTAAATATAACCACAATAGAAGAAGAATTTTCAAATGAAATAGAAAATAATCCAGAATATAAAAAAGTAATAAAAGATGAAATTAATAAAATTTCAGAAAAATACACTCCAATTCAAAGAATAAATTATTATAGTAGGCCATCGCCTGTAGATGTTCTTCATGAGGAACAAGAATATATAATTAATAATAGTTATAATGGTAAATGTATTTATGAATGGAATCTAGATGGCTATACAGAAAAACAAATTTATAATTTAGTCCATAGAATGTTAATGTACAGTACTATTTGTAAGCAGAATGGTAATAATGACAGTAATATTGCAAAAATGATAGTTGCAGGTTTTACTGGCCAACTTAAAGGTTGGTGGGATAATTATTTACCTCAAACAGGTAAAGATGAAATTTATAAAACTGTTAAACAAGAAGGTGACCAAATGGTTGAAAATTCTGTTTATACTTTAATTGTTACAATTTTAGAACATTTTACGGGTAGAATTTCTGATAATAGTGAAAATATCCGTACTTTATTACAAAATCTTAGGTGTAAAACACTTTCTGAATTTAGATGGTATAAAGATGCATTCCTTAATAGAGTCATGGAATTGCCTGAGTCTAATAGTAGTCATTGGAAGTCTAAGTTTATAGATGGTCTTCCAACTTATTTGCTGAAAGAGTCAAAAAGCTCTTAGGAAGGATAAAATTACTATCCCATATAATGATTATACGTATGGTAAACTGATAGCAACTTGCGTCCAGGAAGGTTTATCATTATGTAATAAAATTAAATTAAGTCAACAAATAAAACACCAAAGATTAACAGAAAGAAGTCATTTAGGACATTTCTGTAGTCAATTTGGAATGGATATTCCCTTTCCAAATAAAAAACCTCATAGGAAAGAAAAATCTGATAAGATTTTTAAAAAGAAAAGATATTCTAAAAAGAATTTTCAGAAAAAATTAGAAAAAAGAAAAGAAAGGAAAGAGGCTAGATTAGCTAGAAAGAAAAATCCAGTGGATGTTAGATGTTATAAATGTGAAAAAATAGGTCATTTTGCAAATAAATGCAAAGAAAAGAAAAAAGAAAAGATAAAATCTTTAGAAATAGATGAAGAATTAAAAGATAAGATTTCTAAAATATTATTAGAAACAAGTTCTGAATCAGAATCTTATGAGTCTTCAGATGAAGAAAATAAAATTGATTTTTCAGAAAATGATCTGTCATCATATGAGTCAGATTCTGATTGTGCTTGTAGTACAAAAGGATCTTGTTTGAAAAAATTAGATGATAATTCTGAAAATGAATTTTATAAAATTATGTCTCAATTTCAAGACATAAATGTTTTAACAGATAATACTTTGTTAGAATTTTTAAAACAAATAAAAAATTCTGATTTAAGATCAAAAATAATTGATGACATTCAGAATCTTCCTTCTACTGGAATGAACAGTAACTTCGAAAATAAAAATGATTTTCACACATATGATAACCATATTCTATGAATGAGGTTCAAAGAATGATGAAAGAAAGAAGTAATACTTTGACTTCAAATGTTTCAATCAATGATTTGAATAATGAAGTCAAAAATCTGCAAAAAGAAATTCAATTTCTTAAATTAAGAAATCTTACCTTTGAAGAAAGAATTTCTAATTTAGAAAAAGGAAAGGAAATAATCACTTCTCCAAACTTCTTTGAAATCAAACCACCAAATGATGAAGAACAATTTTTATCATCATTGGACATTATTACTACTCAAAAATGGTATACTAAAGTCAATTTATTAATTGATAACAATTTCCAAATTGAATTAATTGCATTAATTGATAGTGGTGCAGATATTAGTGTCATACAAAAAGGTTTAATACCTACAAAATATTTTCATAAAACTACTCATAGTTTAAGACATGCTGGAGGAGAAAGATTAGATATTCAATTTAAACTCCCCAAAGCTTATATTTGTAAAAATAAAGTTTGTATTCCAGAAAGTTTTTTATTAGTTAAAAATATTACAAATCAAGTGATACTTGGTACTCCTTTTTTGAAAAAATTATATCCAATTTATCATATTGATTCAAAAGGGTTAAAAGGAACTTATGAAAATAATCAAATAAATTTTCAATTTATATTGGAACCTTTTTCCAAGGTTTTAAATACTATCAAAGAAAATATTCTTAGAAAAAAGAATCAAATGAATTTTTTAAAATATGAAATTAATATTTTAACAATTGAGGAAAAACTTCAAAATCCTAAATTACAGGATAAAATTAAGATGATTTCTAATAATTTTTCAATAGAAATATGTAATGAACATCCAAATGCTTTTTGGGATAGAAAAAAGCATATTGTGAGTCTTCCATACGAAGATGATTTTGATGAAAAGAAAATTCCAACAAAGGCTAGGCCTTGTCAAATGAATTCTGAATATTTGGAATTATGTAAAAAAGAAATACAATCTCTTTTACAAAAAGAATTAATACAACCTTCAAATTCTCCGTGGTCATGTACTGCATTTTATGTTAATAAGCATAGTGAAATTGAAAGAGGTATTCCCAGGATGGTAATAAATTATAAACCTCTTAATAAAGTTTTAAAATGGATTAGACATCCGATCCCTAATAAAAAGGATTTATTAGATAGATTATATGATTCAATAATATTTTCCAAATTTGATTTAAAATCAGGATATTGGCAAATTCAAATTGATAAAAAAGATCAGTATAAAACTGCTTTTACTGTTCCAATAGGACATTATGAGTGGAAAGTTATGCCTTTTGGTCTGAAGAATGCTCCTTCAGAATTTCAACAAATTATGAATGATATTTTTATTCCTTATAGTGAATTATTATTGTTTATATTGATGATATCTTGGTATTTTCCAAAGATATTGAAACCCATTTTAAACACTTGAATATTTTCAAGAATTTGATTATTCAAAATGGTTTAGTCATATCTAAGTCTAAAATGAGTTTGTTTCAAACAAAAATCAGATTTTCGGGTCATAATATTGAAAAATGAAATATAATTCCCATCAATAGAAGTATAGATTTTGCTTCTAAATTTCCTGATGAAATTTTAGATAAAACCCAATTACAAAGATTTTTAGGCAGTTTAAATTATATTTCTTCATATTATAAAAATCTTAATGAAGATACTGCAATTCTTTATAATAGGCTGAAAAAGAATCCTAATCCTTGGTCTGAGAATCATACTGAGGCAGTTAGAAGAATTAAATCTAAAGTGAAATCACTTCCTTGTTTAATGATAGCAAATCCTAATCTGGAAAAAATAATAGAGACAGATGCTTCAGATATAGGTTATGGTGGAATCTTAAAGCAAAAATCAAAAGATAGTAAACAAGAATTTCTTGTTAGATATCATTCAGGTAAATGGTCTGATAGTCAGAAAAATTATGCTACGGTGGCAAAAGAAATCTTAGCCATTGTTAAATGTGTATTGAAATTTCAAGATGATTTATATAATCAAAAGTTTGTTATTAGAACTGATTGCAAATCTGCAAAATTTATGTTTAATAAAGATTTTAAGCATGATGTATCTAAGCAAATGTTTGCTAGATGGCAGGCTCATTTAGCCCCATTTGATTTTGATATTCAGTATAAGAAAGAAGAAGACAATAGTCTTCCAGATTTTTTGACTCGTGAATTTTTGAATAATGGCTGATCATAATTTGTATGATTGCAGGTTGATGCACCCCAGAGGAAGGGCCTTTGGCCCTTACCGAGGACGAGGAGGACGAGGAAATATCCTCGCCCAGCATGGTGGAAGAAGGCTAGTGGCAGAAAATATTTCTGCTAGAAGGAGTATGTCTCCTGAAGATCCATCATATGAAGAATTTATGGAATTCATAAACAAGAAGCAAGGTGATACTTCTGCTTCATCATCATCTTCATATTCAAAAATTGTTGGGGAAGAAGACAAGGAAGAATATCTGACTTCCTACCATCAGAATAATAATAAAGAGGTGATAATACTCTTGGAAGGTAAGGATTTACAGTGGATCAATGATCCATGGACCTTGATGAACAGGTACCTTGACAGCTCTGGATATGCTGAAATGGCTTATAAGCCAAGGCCATATTTTGAAAATCTTTTGAAAATTTCAGGAAATTGTGAGATTACACATTTTACAGGTGCTGGTAGTACCCAGAATATTTATAATTTCAGCAAGATTATTATCAAGCAGGTGATATCTGCAGAAGAATGGGGTTTATCAACTCTAAAGGATAGGGAATATCTCCATCCTGATCAGAAAACTTTGATAAAGTACAAGTATTGGGACTATGTTGAGTCTCTTACCAGAGTTCTACTCTATGAAAATCCGAGGAAGAAACATTCTTGGTTTATAAAAATCTGTTCTGAGGTGTATAAAAAGCCTCTGCCAAATTGGTTCATTAAATGGTGGATTAATTTTGGTCCATCTATCAAGGTATTACCTGAACCATTCAAAGCATTATATGCAGATTGGGTGAAAATTTCTCTCAAAATCATGAATTTGGATAATAGCCATCCTTGGAATGATGATATCGCTCCAATGTATTTCTTTATAGAATTTTCAATTCCATGGATTTGGAAATGGGCGCCAGAAGTGGGTTATACTCCAGAAAAACTCCCATGTCTGAAAAGGGCTAGTTATACTAAATTTTGGAAAAAATTAATTAAAGCTGATGCCACCGGTCTAATTCAAGGCCAAGAATTGATTGATCAAATCAAAGCCAAGTTGCAGGAATACCAGCAGCAGCAGCAGATGAGCCCAAGGGAGGAGATCAGTCCTTTCCAGCAAATTCATAGAATGCTCCAGAGGCAGAAGGGAATTGTCACCCGAGAAGAGATTATAGCTTCCTATATGGATCTTTTGAAAAAAGATCTATCCCAAAATCTTGAGGAAACCAGATCAGATGCTTCAATGTCAAGCCAAGGATACTGCCTACCCGGAGAATATCAGGAAGAAGAGGAAGATGTCGACATCGACATTGATGAAATGATGCTGGCAATAAAGAGCTCAGTGACCGGTTCTACCGGTAAAAGCCCCAATAATAATTAACATAGGAGGTGGCGGACTTCACCGACATTAATACTGTGGCGGACTTCAAAAACTGATAGTTTGGAATCCGTAGAATACTGTAGCGGATCTGAAAATTAAAAATTTAGAATTCGTAATAGTGCAAGGCAGAATTTGCCTATAAATATGCTGTAAATTTCTCATTTAGAGGGAGGACTTAGAATCCTAACTCCTTCCTCTTTTCTCATTCCCCCTCTTTTACTTCATCCAATTCTCCCCTTCCTTCCTTTGTAAATTTCTTTTCTCATATATATAAATTTTCATTTTCAAGAATTTGAAGACTTGAAGACATCTTAATAAGTAAGTCTTTTTAATTTTCTGTCTTTAAATTTTTATTTTCAGTATATATTTAGCCTAATGGCAGGCTAAATACTTAGTGTTAAACTATGAAGCTTAGTTATCAGATTTTCCTGTAATGTTGATGATTCTGTTTGTGTGAATCGTCTTACTGTTTATGGATTAATTAAAGAATGCTTGGGTTGTTGAAACTAGAACAGGCACTTATCCATTGATTAAGAAACGAGAAGGGTTTAAGGCCGTTGTTAGCCGTGGTGAGGCGTTGTTAGGCCGTTCATGCCCGGAAGTATCTTTTTTAATCAATGAATTAAGTTGACAGTTTTAGCTTCAGTGTAATTTGTTCCCTTAATTCTTGATTTAATCCATTGAACCGTTGGATTGGTTCTCCCTTTGGTATATATATATATATATATTATATATATATATAACATACTACATATATATACAATATATATATATATATATATATATATATAGACACACACTAGATTATCCCACTGCGCAAAGTGCAGTCCATCATTTTTATATCATCAAAATGAACTGATTATAGTGTGTTGAAATAAAAATTACATGATATTTTAATATTTAAGTGAAAAATATAAAAGTACAAAATAAATCTCATATTCCCAGCTAGTATATATATATATATATATATATATATGTATGAAGATATAAAATTTGAACTTAGTTTATGAATATAAAATAATTTTTCAAGAGAAAGTTTTAGATGAAAAGATAGAGAATAAATTCTAAATAAATATTGAATAGGTCAAATTATCCTAAAATGTCAAATGAAAGCCAATCAAGGAAAGATTTTCATGATATAATAAACTAAACTAATTTTACAATGGAAAAAGTCATTATACTTGATAATTTATCTCTATTAGACTTTTACTATAGTCAAAATTGTAAAAGAGTTAAAAATAAATAAATAAATAAAAGATTTAAGTAATAGCTAATTTATGTAATAGTTTTACAAAATAATAGTAAAAACATATTTGATATGATAATGCCATGTGGCAATAGGAGAGTTGTTTTTTAATACTTCCTCCATCCCACTCAAAGAGTCAACTTTGAACTGTGTACAACTTATTATGGGTTGTGAGGTATAACACCTAAAATAAGTACTTTACCATCATATTTTCTATTTATATCCTTACTTTAGAAATAATGGTTAATTGTGAACTACACATTGTAATATTAGTAAGAGTATGTAGTGTAAATAAATTCAAAGTGGACTCTTTAAATGAGACAAGATTTTTTTAATTTTAAAGTGGACTCTTTGAATGAGACGGAGGAAGTATGTGTTTTCTTTTCTATATAGTAAGATGTATATTTTCTAACTTTAACTTTAAAATGTAAAGTCTTTTTATTTTCTATTGAAAGAACTCAACATAATTCAACAGTTCGACAACACTAATAGACATCATTTTAGAGATGGATACAAAACGCAAACCGTTAAGTTTATGTGATTTTTAATTTAAGATGAATATATATGCCTATTTGTATTTCCTCCCCATTATTAGAAAAATGAATTGCGACAATAATTAAGGAATTTAAAATTTTATTCTTTTAATGCGAGGGACTAAAGTGTATAATTTAAAATGTAATGAACAAAGAAAATTTTTTTACTA
Source organism: Leptodermis oblonga (assembly GCA_016801395.1). Taxonomy (NCBI): domain Eukaryota; kingdom Viridiplantae; phylum Streptophyta; class Magnoliopsida; order Gentianales; family Rubiaceae; genus Leptodermis; species Leptodermis oblonga. The sequence continues at coordinate 122,774 of VMRK01000330.1, forward strand.
GATGCACTGAACTAAAATGGGTACCCTCTGTTCTTTAACGACTTTTTTTTTTTTTTTTTTTAATTTAGTTCTCTAATGACTTGAGTTTAAAAGGATGAGCCAAATATGCATATTTATCTATATTCCCCTTGAAGATGAATATTCACTAATCAAACAACAAAATTCATGGTTCAAGTTGTCAGTTGCATGAAAAGAAGACTAGAAACAATGGGATATTTAATGTTAAAATGCGTGAAATACCAACATTGATCATAATGTGTGACATGATTACTTTTGATATGGAATACTAAAATTAACTCTAATATGTGAGGTTATCCATTAAAAAAATTCATTTTAATTTGTTTGGGATAATATTACTTTGAAAAAAAAAAAAAAAAAAGAGAAGAAGATAAAATTGTACCTTTGGTCACTTTCGATATTTCACACCTAAGTAACATGAAAAACCATTAATAATGTCACATGGTATTTGACACATTTTAGTATTAAACTTCATTACTTCTAATTCTTTTTATTTAGAAGGATAGTTTTGCCCGTAAATATAGAGGTAAGGTAATTGTCACATAAAATATTATACAGTGAGCCAACTACTCGCATTATTTTCTCAAAGACTATTAACACTAGTACTTTTGGAAAATATAATACGAGGGGTAAAATTATAATTTTTGTATTAAAATTTATAAAATAACACATATTTGAGATTTTTTCTTTTTTCAAGCGTAAACAGACTTATTAGTTATTAGAGAAACATAAAGATAGAGATTATGTTTCGTTAAAATTTAAGAACAAGAAAACAAAACCATTCAACAAAAATTTAAGAACAAAAACACAAAACCATTCAACAAAAATTACAAAATACGATGAACTGAAATGTATGGTCTGAGAGATAACAAAAAGACCAAAAGGCAAATATGAAGGACATTTTGATGTTTGCCTGTTTGATTCCCACCATAACCATGTAAGTTGTAATCCAAAAAAAAAAAAAAACCATGTAAGTTAAAATAGGATATTTTGTTCCTGTGAAAAAAACTGGCAAAGCCTATTAGAAATATATGCAAGTTATTTTGTTCCACAGTTTTTAAGGATCAATCCATAATTTATAATTTGTTTAAAAGATTTACGAAAACAACAAATGGAAAATTCTATTTGCTGTGCAATTTTCTTTAGGTTTAATTATCTTTTGCACTCATGTATATTATTGGAGTTGTGTGACTTTTGCTCTCTCAATTTATAAAATGAATCTTTTGCCCCTTTCGACGAGTGGTTAAAAGAGCAAGAATTATTTAATGACCATATTACCCTTGCCTTCCACAAAGGTGATAACACAACTCATTTTGTTGATAAAGTTTCTATAAATATTAATATAGACAGACTTAACTCTTAAAAATGTGACAATATGCACATTTTAATATTTCTTATACATATAGTAAAACTAGTTAGAAAAATTCCATATTTTAAGAAATTTAATGGTAAAAAACGAATACAACTCAATTTGTTTTAAAAAATGAAAAATGTAGATATGATTGAGAAAGTAAAAAAAAAAAAAAATTTAGATATTGCTTCACATGATAGCTAATTATCATTTAGTAACTCTAATTTTAAGTATCCATTAATTCATTCTTATGTGATTCCTACGTCAATCATTATAAATTTTAACTACTGTATCAGCATAAAAAGAAATTATGTTTCCTAATGTAAAGTTTGTATGAATTACAGTGCAGAATACATAAATTAAAATAACTGTTACTCTATATGGATAACTGTTACTCTATATGTTCTACTAGAAAAGTTCACTTTCAATTTTTTTGTTTGCTCTAATAGAAGAGTAAACTTTCAAATTTTTTTTTAAAATCTTCTTACCTTTACTAATATATGTGTAGTCCATAATTAAATCACTTTAAAAAAATGTACCCAAGGGCTTGGCTCAATGGTACATCCAAGAGATTTTAAGGCCTTTAGCTATGGAGAGCCCAGAGTCCGAATCCTAACAACTCTTAAGTGTAGTGGATTATGTAATTTCAGCATCTTTCCTTTCAAAACAAAGCCTCATTTAAAAAGTAAGGACATAATTAGAATAAAGAATGACAAATTAACTATTTTAGGTGTTGTACCTTAAAATTCATATTAAATTATACATTTTGAAACCGAATTCTTTTAATAGAACGGAAGGAGTAGTCCACAAGTCCATTAAAAGAGTTTTACTTTTAAAAGTAAAAAAGTTTCAATTAAAAAGTTTTTTTTCCTTGTGATTTTACCTTCTAAACCCTTATTAATGTAATTATGTGTGGTTCATAATTAATCTAAACTTAAAAAGTAATTGTATAAGTGAAAAGAAAATGTGACAAATTGCTTATTTTATTTTTATAGCTTAAAACCAATCTAATAGGAAAATGATTGATAGAATGAAAATGTTAAAAGTATAGCATGAATGATGGGACATCACATGACATTCACTTATCAATTTTTTTAAGACATTCAATAAATTTTTTCCATATGAATACCACATCAATCACTCTTATTTTCACTCAACATATCATCACTCTATAAATGGTTATACCCTTTTAAAACTAAATCTTTATAATGGGATAGTGGAGTATTATTTTTCTTTTGTCTAATTTTTAGTATGAATTAACCGTAAACCATCCTATCAATTCAATTTAAGGTTATAGAAGTTAAAAAAGTAGAAAATTATTTTTTTCCATGGAGGGAACATCATATTCAAGCTAGATATGGTGAAGGCATTTGATAGGGTTTCTTGGGTTTTCTTGGAAAAACTAATGCTGAAAATGAGATTTTCGGCCCACCTCGTTCAGTTGATCCTTGGGAATCTCCGAGCAGCATGGTTTTCGATTTTAATTAATGGTGAACCCCATGGGGATTTCCATGCTACGAGGGGAATTAAGCAGGGGGGCCCTTCATCCCCCTTTCTATTGATCTTGGTGAGCGAGGCGTTTACTAGGGATTTGAAGGATCCTTTTGTGAATCTAAGGGGGACCCCTCTAATATCACATTTGAGCTTTGCAGAAAACCTAATGGTATTTATGAATGGGAGCAGAGACTCCATCTGGAAGTTTATGGAGTTTCTGCGTGTGTATGAGGGTGCCACGGGGCAGAAGATCAGTGAGCCTAAATGCTCCTTTTACCTACCTAAAGGGATGCAGGACAGGGAAGCTCTAGTATGCTAGCGGACAAGGATACGGGTAGGAGTTTTTCCGTTTACATATCTGGGTTGTCCCATCAGTCAGGGCCGCACCACATGGTCTCTTTTTCAACCACTGCTGGATAAGTTGCATGCGCATCTGGCAGGTTGGCAGGGGAAGTACCTTTCGCAGGGGGGTACTCCTTTTGATCCAACATGTCCTGTCCACCATGCCTATACACTATTGAGCGGCTATCAAACCCCCCAAGGGAATAGTGGGACAAAATTGAGGCTATATTCTCAACTTTCTTTTGGGGAACTTGAGACCAAAAAAATAAACGACATTAGCGCTCCTGGAGCATGGTCACTCTGCCAGTAGAAGATAATGGTTTAGGTGTCTGGGATGTGGCGGACGTCATTTTGGCTTTCTCCTGCCAGCTCTAGTGGAAGTATCACAATTCAGGAGTGCTATGGGCTACATACATCCAGGCTATACCCAAATCAGCCAGGAATTCAAAAGTCTAGAGACACATGAGTGAGGTAGAAAATATTATGGGGATAATTCAGGTATTTTGGTAGGTGATGGTTTGTCTCCATTTTTGTATTCCAATTGGACAAATAGAGGAGCTCTTTCGGCATTGGTGGAACCAGACGAGATTGAGGACCATACATTGACACTTTGACAGTACTGGGATACTAGAGATTTACTGTGGAGCAGCTTTCGGAACCTATTTCAGGAGGATATATGGGATTGCATTAAAGGTTTTGCTCTGCAGTTTGAAGGTGACTGGGCCGATCTATGATATGGAAACCAGATGTGCGAGGGTGCTTCACTATTAAATCTGCATATGGAGTGATTCAGAAGAAGGGGGACATTGTGATCTCAGATTTATGGTTTAGGCCTCTGCCGGTCATGGTCTCAGTGTCTATTTGGAGCCTATCAAATGGGCTGTTACCCATGGATGATGCACTGAGACGACTAGGTTTCCACCTGGCATCCAAGTGCCCTTTCTGTTGCGCTAAGAGCTCATTGTTGCATGTGTTTTACACCTGCCCTTTGGCAAGGGAAATTTGGGCCCACATAGGGTTTCACCTGCGTGTTGTTCCTTTGGACATTACGGACTTAAAAGATTTGTTGGATTGGTATTGGTGCATGGAGGATTTTGAAATTGCCAGACTCCTCAGAATTGTCATTGCCATTGTACCGGTGGTTGTTTGTTGGGAGATCTGGCAGGCTCATTGCAAGGCAGTTCACGAGGGGGGTGATGGTCGCCTCGGACCTGTTAGGGAAGGTAGTTTTTAAGTCCATCTATGAATTATTAGATTTGAAACCTCCGGTATATCAGTCTACGGCGGCATTCTTGGAAGGCAATGTCATGCCGAGCTGGGCTTTTCAGAAACGAAAGGAGGGACGTATAGTGGTATGGGGCTTGCCGCTTCTTGGCTGGTTCAAATTCAATGTGGATGGCTCTTCCCGAGGAAACCCAGGTCCCTCGGGAGCAGGAGCAGTTCTATGAGACTCATATGGTAGAGTGGTTTTCTTGATTGCTGCTTTTCCTTGGAGGGATCACGAGCTTCCAGGCTGAAGCTTGGGCGTGGATGATTGGGCTCAGTATCTGTGATCGGCTTGACTTACACCAGGTTGATGTGGAGACGGATTCCATGGTTTTGTGGATGACAGTACAGAAAGTGCCTTCCCTTGGCGTGCGGCGGCCACTTTGACTAGGATCCTTCAGTTGAGGCGTGTGTATGGGATCATTTCTCACCTCTATCGGGAAGGAAATGCAGTGACAGATGATCTAGCTCAAACGGCTAGTTGACGGCCAATACCGAATTCTATGTCCACTCTACTCTTCCTAGGGGAGTCAGGGGTGGTAGGGCTGGATGTTAGGGGCTTCCGCTATTTACGTACTTAGTTATGTTTGCTAGTATAACTTCCACTTGTATAGGCTGCATTCTACATCTTGCATCGTTGTATCGCTAAAGTAAGGCTCATTACGTTCCTCTTAGCTATTTGCCGGCATTTTGCCTAATCTAATTAAGGGTTCCAAGCCCCCTAGCCATTTAATCGGCTGTTAAAAAAAAAAAAAGTGAAAAATTATTTTCTTTTGAATATAAAATATCTAAAAAGTGAAATGACGATGTTATCAAAGTGGCAATATAAACTTAACAAAGTATAGTGGATCATAAAGTAAACTGAAAGAAACAAATATGGTTAGTTAGTGATTCCATTTCACTCGATTAGTAAATGGAAGTAGATATTATTCTTTTTTACCTGAAAAAGAAATATATATATAACAAAAAGGAGGTAATCGGGGAGATCCGAGTCAACGACTTTCTGTGACCGATCCCGCTTTATGACGACTTGCGGAACCACATACCGCCGTAGCTGCATTGCTACATTCCACTCGTTTTATCACTTATCACGGGTCACACAAAATGAGTAATTTATTTATTTATTTATTTTTCCCTATCAAAAATATATAGTACTCCCTCCGAGCTCCATTCCATTCTTTTAAAATAGTCAATTTTAATTAATGTATAATTTATTATAAATGTTAAAATATAACATTTAAAATAACTCATTTGACACCATTTGTTCTATCTATATCAGTACTCATTAAATATGAGCCAATTATAGACCATGTATAATTATATTAGTAAGGGTAAAAGTAATAAAAAATATAAAAGTGGATTCTTATAATGTAACTGAGGGAATACTAATGTTAAAAAAATGAGTTTTTTGTACTATAAAAATAGTGACGTGGTTAATTAGAAATTTGGAACCAACGAAGTTTCTAACGTGGAGGACTTAAAGGAGTAGTATAATTTAGTATTCTTTCCGCCTTACTAAAATAGTTTAAAATAGTTCATTTAAAAAATGTATAATCTATATTATTAGTTGTAAAATATACATTTTAAATAAGTAATTTGACACTATATTTTCACTTATATCTTACTTTCTAAGAAATGTTAATTGTGTATCACACTTATACACTTTTATATAAGTAAGCATATACAATATAAATAAATTAAAAGTAAACTTTTTAAATAATTTTTTTATTTTTTTTTTATTTTAAAGAGGATTTGTATATGTGACAGAAGGAGTACTCCCTTAGGAAAAAAAGTCTTATGTTGATAGGTGTATCATCAAAAGGCAAAAAGTGCATTTGATGTGTATAAAGGTCCAATGACACGTATATCTAGTTGAACATTTGGAATAACGCATTTACGTTATGAAAACACATGTATTGAGTTTAGCCTTCGATTGTGTAGTAATCAATTTAAATTTTGGTTTATCGAGTATAGTTGTTGATATATCGTAGTTTTGAGTTTAGTTGAGGTATCACATATTGAGTTTAGATTTTGATGTGTTGTGGTTATGAGTTTACGTGCTAAAGAACGCATATCAATTTAGCTCTGCTGTAACGGGTATTTAGTTTATCATATGGTGTATCGAGTATGCTTTTTAAGAAATACACATATTAAATTTGACTATTGAAATATCGCGTCTTGAATCATCAGACAGAGAGGAGGCTTCCTAGTATAAAATTAAGTTATTTATTATCACTTGTTTATTATTGTTTTACTTTTTATTCATAATTATATTAGTAAAATATAAAGATAATTAAAGATTAAAAATACGACCTCTTTAGGACAAGATTAAAGTAGTTTAAAGTAAGGCTTAAGAAAGATAAAAAAAAAAAAAAAAACACTTAGGATGAGTAGCTAAAAGTTTTTATTTCAATAGTGAAAATACAGATTATAAGACCACCCAAGAGATGCTTTTTTTTTTTTTTCTTTCAATTTCGTTATATTCACCATTTCAATTAATTTTTTAAATGATTTAATTCAAAGTCAAATGTTGAAGGAAAAAGAAAAAAAGGCTTAGAAAAAAAAAAAAGAGAAAGAACTACAGATTGATTAAGGGTCACGCGCGGCACATATTTTGTTTCACAATTTTCAATGTGTGATTGCAAAATGCTCTCTATACAAAGTCAAAACTATTTTTTGCCCATTTTAGGGGATATTATTAAATCAAATTTTCAAGGAAAATAATTCCTTATTATCATGATGATTTAGCACTTCAATTTCTTCCCTGAAAAAAAAAAAAAAAAGCTTTTCAATTTCTTAACAAATATTTTCTTCCTTTGGATAAATAATTTGCTAAAAATGTTTATTATTACTCTTAAAAAGAACCTCTAAAATGTGGGGAATCACCATGTTCAATTGTTGTATTCGATTTTTAGTACAACAAACTAATTATGATAAAATATAAATTTATGAATTTTATTTTTTAAGATATTGTCTAATAAATTTATTTTTTGTTTTGCCAGAATTTATTTTCTCAAACTTTACTATTCTACCAAACATATCTATTTGAAGATGTCATTGTATTGGTTTTAAATAGAAGTTGCAATTCCATATTATTAAGAGAGATACTTTAATTTTAGACATGAGATTTTTCTACATATCCAAACAAACAGATATCGACTTGCGATCAATAAGTCATTTGTCCTTTTGTTTTTTTTCTTCGCGGACTATCCTTAAATTTTCATTTTCAGATGTGGTGCTAGTTTTCTTTAAGTTTCTTTGGAGCCGTCTCAATTAAGCATGTTTCCACCCCAAGTCTCTCTTAGACCACTTGGCGTGGAGCTTTCTTACAACAAGAATATATATATATATATATATATATAATGTGAATAAGGGACCCACGTGGGATCCCGACCCTACAGGTGGGTCCCCCACGAGGGCCCCCTAGACATCAGGAAGGTGGTAGGTGACACCAACCACCTTGATATTCACACTTATAAATACACCCATATACCCAACAGGTAAAAGGACTCTCTCTCTTTATACTCCAAGCTTCTTTCTCTACCGTACACTAACTTGACCGTCAGAGTGTATCCCGGGGAACTATCCCCGGAATACTTAACGGGTTCTCTCTTTTGGCAGGATTGTGATCGGGATTTTTGACCATCCACCCTTGACGACCGTCCGGCCAAAGTGCACCTCATCATTGGCGCCGTCTGTGGGGACTCATCATAACCTTGATTGATTCTACGAACACAACACCGCTTTGACGTAGAAGAAACCCCTCGAACTTGTAAAATCATGTCAGAAGAAATTGGACCACACCACCCTCCGACTGAACCGGACGTCACAGTTGAAAGTGACGATGATTTGCGGTCCCCTCGGGCGGCCAACCCAAGGACCCTGAACTTCGGAACAATCGACTCAGCCACAGTGTCCGGCCCAAGGCCCATTGCAGGACCCTCACGACCTCCCATTCCCCCACTCCCTCAATGCCCACCCAACCCTCCACCCCAGTGGAACCCATCCGCCCCACCACCCCAGCCAACCATGGAGCAATGGCAGTTCTTCCTTACCACCATGAGGCCCCTAATGGGACTGATGACGGCATTCCAACAAATGCAGCAGCCACCCTCCGCCGCTGACCCGTAGGTAACGGCAAACATAACTCACAACATCCCATTACAGAATGAAACCACCGACCCTTTCATAACCGAAGTTCGCCACCGCTCTTCCGCCGAACCACAGCAAGCAACCTCGGGCCAAAACGCCATTCCCTCCTCCCCAAACAGCTTCTTCCACCAACTGTACAATCATACCCAATACCTCCAGCAACAAGCTGCAAATCAGCCGTTCTCCTCCGGCGCACACGTCTCGGTACTGACTGCTACCAAGGGGCCGTCCGACCCTCACCTTTCATCCCTGAGATCGCAACGTTCGTCCCGGAGAAAGGTTGCAAGTTCAAAGAGAGACTGAAGGAGTAAGACGGACGAAAGACCCGCCTGATCACCTTAGCCATTTCACCGGTAAGGTAATGAGATCCACAGCCCGCCGTAGGCCATGTGGTGCAAGCATTTCGTCACTACCCTCACCGGCAAGGACAGACTGTGGTTCGACAGCCTAAAACTGGCAAGCATCAAATCATGGGGCGACTTTGCTACTCAGTTCGACAACAAGTTCCTCCAACGCAGGAAGTTCGGCAAGAATGAAGCCCAGTTTGCTTCCTATGCCAGGCCCCGGGAGAGTCGTTGCAGAAGTACATCGACAGGTTCAATGAAGAATGCCTTGAAGTGTCAGGCTTGCAAGATCAAACGGCGATCGCCGCATTTATTAGTGGTCTCAACGATGGAGACGCTTTCAAGGCCCTCATTTTCGACCCTCCACAGACAATTGGAGAGTTGTTGCGAAAGGCGGACAAACAGGCCACCATTGAGAATGCGGTGGTGGAAAAATTCAGGAATATGGCAACTCTCACAGGACGCTATAAAGGGCGCGACAACCCAACTTCCGGGGCAAGAGGAATGTCCATGACAGAATCGGCTATCTCGTACAGGATAGCAGCCCAAGAGATCAACCCTTCTACTTTACTCCCCTCAACCGGACACCGAAAGAAATATATACCATGATCGCCAACAAGGGCATCCTCAAACCACCCCTGCAGCTTCAAACCCCCCCCCCCCCCCCTTTCCGTCGCAACAAAGACCTTTTCTGCAAGTTCCATAACGACCATGGCCATGACACGGACGATTGCTTAAGCCTCCGTAGATAAATAGAGGAGGGGATAAAAAATGGCCAATGAGAAATTTCGCCCAAGTAGCAAAAAAGTATTACCCCGTAATAGGAGCAAAGGCCAGGCCAGCAACGAGATGCGGACGGACGCTCGCAAACCGGACGACAATCGTCAACAACTAACCTGGCCCCGGAAGGACGATAAGTGACCCCGAGAGCCGGATGACAATCGCAGCGACGGTAAAAGCCCCATGGGTGAAATACTGGCTATCATCGGGGGTTCCGCCGGAGGAGACTCAGAATCAGCCCGCAAATCCCGCTGCCACCTCACACCGGATTATGACGATGGTTCTTGTCACCTACACTCCCAGGAAACCATCACGTTCTCTCATGTGGATCCTGTCTCGGACCGGTCAAAAGGAGTGGACTCTATCCTCACCAGAGCCATCATCGCCAATTCCCTCGTCCACCGAGTCTACTGGGATGGAGGAAGCTCCACAGAAATCTTATACTAGGAATGCTTCAAACAGATGGACGTGGACATTCGCTCTCAGCTCCTTCCCTACCACACCCCTTGGTAGACTTCGCCGACCGCGTCTTATACGCTGAGGGCCTCATTACTTTTCCAGTCACTGTGGGACACGAACCTATGACAAAGACTGTCTACCTTGACTTCATCGTCATCAAGTCTCACTCCCTATAACGCGATCCTCGGCCGTCCGGCACTGGCAAAGCTGAAAGCCATCATATCCACATTCCAGTTGCTCATCAAGTTCCCCACCCCTTCAGGCATCGCAACCCTCCACGGAGACCAGCAAGTCGCCAGAGAATGCCACCGCATAGCCTTACGGAAGCGGGCCCGTGACAACAGCCCCGAGAGTGACCAACCAGTTCTAAGCAAAAACTCCCAGTACTCCTAGCTTCCGTCGCCACCCCCCTGGACCTCGGCGAAGCCACCGAACCCATCTCCATACCAAATGGCGAACCGGGCCGTACTCTTTCCATTGGCGCATTACTTTCCCCGGAGGTAAAACAGAACCTCACTGCCTTACTCTTGGACTTCATTGATGTTTTTGCTTGGTCTCCACTTGACATGACAGGAGTCGACCCCACACTGATGGTGCATAGCCTCCACCTCGACCCTCGCATCCGCCCAGTGCGGCAGAAGAAGAGAACGTTCGCCCCGGAGAGAAACGTATTCATCAACACCGAGGTGGCCAGCCTAGTTGAAGCCAAAATTCTCAAGGAAGTCATGTACCCCACATGGCTATCTAACCCGGTCCTCGCCAGAAAAATAGACGGTAGTTGGCAGATGTGTGTGGATTACACGGATCTGAACAAAACTTGCCGCCAAGATTGCCACCCTTTACCTCCAATTAACCTGAAAGTCGACGCCTTAATTGGTTTCCCCATCAAGTGCTTCCTCGATGCATACAAAGGATATCACCAAATCCTTATGGCGGAAGAGGACGCTGAAAATACAGCATTCATCACGGAGAAGGGCATATTCTGCTACACAAAATACCCTTTGGATTGAAAAACGCAGGCACCACGTACCAGCGCCTCATGGACCGGGCCTTTGCGCACCAAACAGGTCGGAACATTGAGGTATATGTCAACGACATGGTCATCAAGAGCACGGCACTTGACCCATTTCTTGCTGATGTCCGGGAAACCCTCCAAACCTTGCGGACCATCAACATGAAGCTCAACCCCAAAAAATGCACCTTCGGAGTCGGGTCGGGAAAATTCTTGGGTCACTACGTCACAGAGCATGGAATTTCGGCCAACCCAGAAAAGGTTCAGGCAGTTCTCGATATGGCTGTTCCACGGACGTTAAAAGACGTACAAAGTTTGGCCGGCAAGTTAGCGGCACTCAACCGCTTCCTCTCCTGCTCAGCAGACAGGGGGCTCCTATTGTTCAAAGTCCTTAGGGAGAACACGGGCAAGCCACACATCAATTGGGTTCTGGAACAAGACAAGGCATTTCAGGAACTCAAAACACACCTAGCCAGCCTTCCCATGCTGACCAAACCCCTATCAGGAGAAACACTCTTTATGTATCTCGCAGCCTCAGACTCGGCCGTCAGTGCAGTCCTCCTGCGAGAAACAAACCATGTGCAGCAGCCCATTTACTTCGTTAGCAAAACTCTTCAAGGTCCAGAACAATGATATACCCCGAAAAACTGGTACTCGCGCTTGTCCACGCAGCCCGACGCCTCCGCCACTACCTTCAAGCCCACCCCCTATGTGTGCTCACCATCTAGCCCATCCGCCAGATTCTGACGAAGCCTGTGGCATCCGGCCGCCTCGTCAAATGGGCCATCGGACTTAGGGAGTTTGACATATCATTCCAGCCTCGGAATGCCATCAAGGGACAAATCCTAGCTGATTTCCTGGCATAGATGCCTAAAAATGACACCGAGATACTAAACCCCGAGACCTCCGCCACACCCCAACCATGGACCCTCTTTATAGACGACTAATCCGGCATAGAAGGCTCTGGCGCAGGTCTCTGCATCATTGATCCTCATGGCACTAAGACCTCGTATGCTCTGCACTTCAAGTTCCCAGCTTCCAATAACGAGGCCGAGTACGAAGCCCTAATTGCCGGAATGGAAATCGCACAGCGACTAGGGGCTTCCCATCGTAAAGCCTTCGGAGACTCCCTCCTTGTAGTAAGCCAGATGAATGGCCAGTACGTGGCAAAAGGCTCCACTATGGAGTAGTACCTCCTCAAAGCGAAAGCTCTCTCTTCCTCGTTTGCTAGCTTCATGCTCACCAATATCTCAAGAGCAGAAAACACAGATGCGGACACCCTCAGTAAGCTAGCATCATCAAGGTATGCACACCTTTTGAAAACCGTCCTTGTCGAAACACTCCAGCTCCCCAGCATCTATCACCCCGCTATCTGTGACATTTCTGAGTCGGAACCCGACTGGATAACCCCGATCCGATCCTTTCTCCTGCACGGACACTTCCATCTACCCGAGAAGCAGAGCATACCCTCTGCCGCAGAGCAGCGAATTACACTCTCCAAAATGGCTTGCTCTACAAAAAAGCTTACTCCATGCCCCTGCTTCGTTGTGTCGGACCGGCAGACGCTGAGCACGTTATAAAAGAAATGCATGAGGGCACGTGCGGCAATCACTACAGCCCGCGGTCCCTAGCCTGAAAGATAATCCATATGGGCTACTTTTGGCCAATAATTGCTTGCGACGCGAAAGCTCTCATCCAGAAATGTGACAAATGCCAGTGACACGCCTCCATCCGAAGGATTCCCCAACATGATATGGTCCCCATGCCATGTTCCTGGCCCTTCCTGCAATGGGGTATTGATCTGGTCAGACCATTCCCAGAAGCACCTGGGCAGTATAAGTTCCTGGTCGTAGCAGTTGACTACTTTACCAAGTGGGTAGAGGCGGGGCCACTAACTTCAATATCGGGCAAGAGCATAATCAAGTTCTTTTGGGATAAGATAATTTACCGATATGGTATCCCGGGATTCGTGGTCAGTGATAATGGAACTCAACTTACTCAGGATCCCTTCAAATCCTGGCTAAAATCCATAAACATATAGCAGAACAAGACGTCCGTAGCTCATTCTTCCGCAAACGGCCAAACGGAAGTAACGAACAGGACCTTGGTCAAAGGGTTGAAAACAAAATTGGACAGGGCCAAGGGTAACTGGGTAGAGGAGCTTCCTAATGTTCTATGGAGCTACAGGACCACAATTCGCTCACCCACCGGAGAGACTCCATACAGCTTGGTCTTTGGAACAGAGGCTGTCATTCCGGCTGAGATCGGTGTCCCATCACCAAGATTGCTGAACCCTCAGGAAGAAGGTAACGATGCTTCCATTCGCCTCGACCTCGATCTCCTAGAAGAACGAAGGGAAATCGTGGCACTCCGCTCTACTAAGTACAAGTCCCTCATGGCTCAATACCACGACTCCAAGGTCCAACCTACGAAGCTCCAACCCAGACATTTCGTCCTCAGGAAGAACAAAGCAAGCAAGCAGGCAGGAACCTCTCCGCAAGCTGGACGCCAACTAGGAAGACCCGTACTTAGTCACAGACAACCTCAGAAATGGTAGTTACAAGCTCCAAGCATTGGATGGCCACCTTGTCTCTCGGACTTGGCACATCTCGAACCTCCGCAGGTTTTTCTATTAGATCTTATACACGACACTTCAGCTATGAGGTACCACCAACATATTTTGTGCCTTGAGCTCCACATCAATGTAATCTTCCGGCAGTTACGCCCTCATTTAATACAAGGCTCCGTGCCAAGTTTCTTTTCTTAATTGAAAAGTTGGAACCAACTAGATTCTTAAATGAATCAGACCACAAAATTAAACAAAGCCCTTCCCTGGAAGGCACGGCGAAGCCCTTCCTCGGAAGGCACGAAAAAGCCCTTCCCCGGCACGAAAAACGAAAAAGCCCTTCTCCGGAAGGCACGATGAAGCCCTTCCCCGGAAGGCATGAAAAAGACCTCCGACGGGAGGCACAACAAAAACCTCCGGCGGGAGGCAAAGACTAAGACCTCCGGCGGGAGGCAAAGGCTAAGACCTCCGGCGGGAGGCAAAGGCTAAGACCTCCGGCATAGGGCAAAACATAATGTAATAGACAACCCAATAGGTGTAACATCCAAATATCCATAACAAAATGAACATAACTCAGGAAAATATGAACAAACTCTTCACATATTACATAGTGTCAAAAGCAAAATCTTGAAAAAAAAAAAAAAAAAAAAAAAAACCTAGTGAACAACATCTATTGGCCCTTCCACAGCGGTTTTCGAACCCAAAGAAGTGGAGGACGAAGACGAGGATGAGTCAGAAGATGACGAACTGAAATCCGCCGCCTGAACTTTCCCGGCATCCCCAAGCCGCAGACATTTCTGAGACTTAGATGAAGCTTCCCCCACTATGGCAGCCTGACTGTCCCCGGCCTCTGCTAGAGATGGATTCTGCTGTGGCACTGAAGAAGGCTCCACACTTGCCTTTCGCTTCTGGGTTGCAAACACAGCTCAGAGCGCCTCAACGACAGCATTCATTAAAGGCACTTCGGGACCATCCGTCTTGGGAGAAAAGGCCCTCATATCCTCTACGGTCTTTACGGACCCATCTCTGAACCCCTGAAGGCATTCCCATTGCTTCCGTTGGAACTCCCCAAAAGCGTTGTTGAAGGCCTCCACTCCTTCTTTGTCAAAATCCCGGAGAGCTTCCACCTCCTCCGGTGTAATGTCCGGCTTCATCTGTTGAGCACCGATTTGTATGTCCTCCGACAAGAATCGCTGCCTGCAATCTCTAGCGAACGACCCTAAAGCTTCATTGAATTCCAAGGAGTAGAAGAACTTGGTCAACATGACCTCGATCTCTTCTGTCAACAACTCGGATACGGAACCCTCCGCTTCCTTCTTCTCCTGCAAGGCCCGCTTCAGAGCTTCGTCTGTCGTAGTTAAGTCTTTTTCCAAGACCTTCTTTCCTTTCTTCAGCTTGGCAACTTGAGCCTTTGCCTTGGCCAATCCTTGCCTGGAGGCCTCCGCCACAAGTTCAGCCTTAACCATCGCACCCTCCGCCGCCGCGGCCCGATCGGATGCCACAGCCAAACTCTCTTCCGTCCTGTCCAACTTGGCCTTCAGCTCTGCTATCTCCTTTTCAAATTCCCCCATCTGCCTGTCATGGTGACGGCAGAAATCACGTTGATACTTCCGAAACAATGCAAATCGTTCTGCATGAGCGTGGGCTTCCAGAGCAGCCAAATCCAGCTTCCGCTGCAGGTTCTCTTCCTTGGCCCAAGCCAAACGTTCAACCTCAGACGGAGGCATGCTGTCCCTAACCCACCCGCGAAGGCGTTCAGGATCAGAGACCAAGTCGCTCGCCGACGAAGGGGGACTAAGGCGCTCGCAGTCCGCCGCACTCCTCCGGGAACCGCCTTCAGCTTGCGCCTGATCTTCCGGCACAACGCCTTCCGGCGCTACAGCCCCGGCGGAGCCTTTACTTTTCCTTTTCCTCTTCTTCACAGCACTAGTATTTTGCCGTGATGCTGTCGCCTCCGTCACACCTGCGAGAAACTTAGTTTAAAAAAAATAATAATAATAAAAAAATTAAAGGGACAAGGACCTAAGACACACACCTTCCATTGGAATCACTTCGCCGGATGCTGGCGCAGTACCAGTAACCCCCACGTCTTTGCCTGGCAACTCTCCGCGAAGAGTCGAGTCCACCAAGGTCGCGCCAAGAACTGCGCCACGAACCTTCATAGGTTCCTCAAACGTGATGACGGAGGGTACCGTCTTCTTCAAACCTCGAATCGACCCCTGCTCGTACGTCTCCTTGTACGGTTTTTCATAACTCTTGTCCCCGTCAATTGCCTCCAACGTACGATTCACCATGTTTTTTATAAAATGATCGAAGTTCAAAGCTGCACCATCAGCCAGTCAGGTTATTAAAAAAAAAAAAAAGGGAACGAAGATACCTTGCCCACGGTCCGTCATGATCGGAACTTTCGGCCTCTGCAGCACCTGACTCAATCCACACACAACCAACATTCGCTCGTCAGCTATGCAGTCACTTGGCAGAGCGTTGGGCAAAACACTATTAAAAACGGACCTATCTATAGTTTTTGGCTTCTCGGTTTTTTCTTTCCAGAATCCGTCACTCGTACTAAGCCAGTTATTCTCACAACCTTCCGGCAGATGCCTCTTGGACATATAAAAAAAGCCATACCACCACTCACTAATCTTATCGGGTAACTCGAAGACTATTTTGGGACTTGGCTTGGGCCTATCTTGAAATAAGAACCAGCCATCTTGGTTGGCAGCACACACGGGTGATAAGTTAAAAAAATACCTAAATATGTCTATGGTAGGTTCGAACTTTAACCTATGAGCCTGTATCAAAAAACCCACTATTTACGAATAGAATTAGGAACTATCTGGGTTAAGCTAAGGCCGTAATGCTTTAAGAGATCCCCAAAAAATAGATGCAAAGGCAACCTCAGTCCCACCCTAAACCAACCCTCGAATACAGTTATATAGCCGTCCGGCGGATTCCTAATATTATTATAAACACAGTCCGGCAACCTAAACTCATATTCCCTCTCAGCCCAATTAAACCTAGATCGGAGAAACTTAAGTTTATTTACACTAAAATCGGACCCATAATCCGACATAGGCCTACTTTTACCCTCCGCCGACACCTTTCCCATCCGGTACAACTATTTACAAACGAAATTTAAATCTGCAAGAAAAATAAAGTAGAAAACAAGGAACAAAGAGAATACAAATACAACATACCTTGCGAAATTGAGAAGGAAGAGTAGGAATACCTTCTGCCTTACTTCTGGTGACGTCCGCTACAACTTCCGATGATCAAGCAGCGAAACCTCCGTCACTATTTCTCTCTCTAAACTCCACCTTTTCTCAGACCTTCTCTCTCTAAAAACTCATGCAAAGATTACGAATGAGGTTCTCATCCTCATCCTCTATCAGCTTATATAAAAAACTGATGGGCTTTTACCTGGGAAACCGAGCCATCGGCCCATCCACTTGAAGCGAACCCTAATTCCAGAAGATGAACTGTCACAATGGTTTCTGACACTCAACCTGACAGTAGGACACGTTGGCACCCATTCGAGAAGATTCCAAACCCATTTTTTCATTTCCGTCCCACCCCAACGACCCACCTACACCAAAGGGAGCTGCTTCGACCTTCTCTACAACGGACGCCTTGACCGTCCGCCACAAGAAAAAACGAGTTACTTCGACCTCTTCTACAAGCGGTTGTCTTGACCGTCCGCCACAAGACAAAAGGAGTTACTTCAACCTCCTCTACAGCGGACGCCTTGATCGTCCGCCACAAGAAAAAATGAGTTAATTCGACCTCCTCTACAGCGGACGCCTTGACCGTCCACCACAACAAAAAGGAGTTAATTCGACCTCCTCTACAGCGGATGCCTTGACCGTCCGCCACAAGAAAAAAGGAGCCACTTTGAGCTCCTCTACAAGTGGACTCCCTAACCGTCCGCCGTAAGAAAAAAAAAAAAAGGGAGTCACTTTACGCTCCCCTACAGCGGACGCCTTAACCTTCTGCCATAAGAAAAAGGAGTCACTTTTATGATTCTTTGCATCGGAAGCCGCGACCTTCCACCACAAGTAAATCCAAACAGACCGATCTACCATCAGACCGGAAGCTTCTCTAGTAGACTCTCTAACCTCCCGGCCTGGAGGGCTTAATAGTGAATAAGGACCCCATGTGGGATCCCGACCCTACAGGTGGGTCCCCCACGAGGGTCCCCTAGACATCAGGAAGGTGGTAGGTGACACCAACCACCTTGACATTCACACCTACAAATACACCCATATACCCTACAGGTAAAGGGACTCTCTCTCTCTCTCTACTCTAAACTTCTCTCTCTACAGTACACTAACTTGACCGTGGGAGTGTATCCCGGGGAACTAACCCCGGAATACTTAACGAGGTCTCTCTTTTGGCAGGATTGTGATCGGGAGCTTTGACCATCCGCCCTTGACGACCGTCCGGCCAAAGCTCACCTCATCAATATATATATATATATATATATATATTTGGCTGATTCGATTGATTTAATCAAGATACGTCACTGCCACTGTTATATGCATGTCTGTGTGGTATGAATATATTCATGAGATGACAAATTGCATAAATGAAATAGTTGGTGAAACTTTGACTATAACATACTCCATCTGTTTCGTTACAAGACTCTTCGATCTAATGGAACGGAGGAGTAGGGAGTATGATAGCTTGTGCAAGTAGTTAACCATCTTTGAATTTCAGCCGAGATAACCAACTAGTGGCTGCAGGGACCGAACCATAGTTTGCAATATTGCGATACGTATCATAGAATAGTATGATGCTACGATCCCAGAATACTAAATCGATCTTGCTTTCCATTCTATCCGACTCTATAAAAATTTGTCAAAATGCCTCAAATAAGAGTAGTTTTTATAATTTATTAATTTGTAATTTTACACCTACACATTTTGTGTAAGATCTTACTATTTTACGATCCAATCTTATCGATACCGATCTTGCACACAAGTTGATCCTACTTAAGATTGTGATTTTACAAACTATGGTCTGAACCCTCCTCAACTTAAAAATTACTTGTCATTTTTACGCATCAGAAGGGTGTTTGGTAATACTAACCAAATAATCAGAGGTATTTATAATTTTTAGAAAACACATAAGGTAACTATTACTGTTTAAAGAGAGTACTGGTAATTTTTTAAATTCGGGGAAGATAGACAACATTTGCTCAATATTTTACATAACACTATTTAAAAATGTGTTGAGAAAAGTTTTTCATACATTCATTTGAAAAATAGTCTGAAATGTCCAATACTCAATTTTTGACAGCATCTGAACTATTTCAACTAGTACAACAGATTCAAACACATTAATTAGTAGGGGCACAAATTTTTGACAAGTCACTTTATTTTACCTTAACTTGACCTAAAACAGCTCATGTACTGGTCAAAAATAATTTAGATTTTGCTAACATTTGAAAATGAGATCATTTTGGAACTATCTTCCAAGTTGAGGGACAAAAAGGATTTTTTTTTTTTTTTCAAGTTGAGAGATTAATAAGAGATAATAGCTCAAATTAATAAACCAGTAGAATAATTTAACCTCTTTTCCCTTTCTTAACTAGCTATTTATTTCTAAATTATGAATAAAAATTTAAAGGGGATTATAACGTATTACAAGAAACTTATATATATTAATTATGAGAAATGCTTACGAGAATATCTTATAATGAATACTTTCTTTGTTTTATTAGAAAAGTTTATTTTTATTTTTTTTTATTCTAATAAAAGAGTCTAATTTTTAATGTTTTACTCTTCATACACTTACTAATATAATGTTTTACTAAAAGAGTCCAATTTTTAATGTTTTACTCTTCATACACTTACTAATATAATTATGTGTGAATCACAATTAACCTGTACTTGAAAAGTAAGGGCGTGAAGAAACTAATGATTTGTATTTTGATATTCATAAAAGTTGTATATTTGTGAAATTAAACTCAATGTAAATGAAGGGAGTAACAAATAGGGAGAGTCATAAATTTGTCGTTTATATGTAGTACATCATTTGCTCTCTCATTTCACTATATCCATATTATTATTCTTTATATACTAAATGATGTCAAATTTCAAAATAATAGTAATTTAAAAATTCAGCTAATATATTACTAATTATGATTTTCAATACAACTTTTACTCTTATATATTATAATAACTTTTTCTTATTTTCAATATAATTTTTTCCTATTCAATTATATATTTTATATTTTTTTAATACACTTTTATATTAAAAAAATTACTTTTCAAAAATATATTTTAAAAGAGTAAAGTCTCCATTTGGTCCCTTACATATTGCTTAATGATCTTTTTGATCCCCTACATTTCAAAACAATCTTTTTGGTCCCTTACATATTACTTAATAATATTTTTGGTCCTCTACATTTCAAAACGATCTTTTTGGTCCCTTACTTTTATTTTTTGAACTATTTGGTCCTTTGGCTGTTCGACCCGAAGAAAAACATTAATATCAATCATGTATCGTTCACACGACTCCTTTAGCGAAGGGAAAACTTGTCCCAACCTAATAACTGGAAAGCTAAAAATAGTGTGGGACAAGTTTGCATTTTGTTGACGGAGTCATGTGAGTGGCACGTGAGTGATATTAACGTTTTCTATCGGGTTAAACGACAAGTTTGCCCTTTCGCTGACGGAGTCATGTGAACGACACATGAATGATATTAATATTTTTCATCAGATTGAACGGTCAAGGGACCAAATAGTTCGAAAAATAAAAGTAAGGGATCAAAAAGATCATTTTGATATGTAGGGAACCAAAAAGATTATTAAACAATATGCAAGGGACTAAAAAGATCATTTTAAAATATAGGGGACCAAAAAGATCATTAAACAATATGTAAGGGACCAAATAAAGACTTTACTCTATTTTAAAATTATATTTAAACATGATAAGGAATAGCATCAACTTGCTAGCTTGGTCTTGGTTACGTGATATGCATGGGGAGAAAATTCCAGCTGGAAGCCTCCCTTTCTGTATTAATTAGAGTGGAGATTCAAAAAAGAAAATGTGTATTTTCCTCAATTTTCTGATCATGTCTCCTTCCTTTCTTGACATGAAATCACTTTACAAGGTGCCTTTTTCCCAAAGGTTTTAGCACATTCACATGTGAATAATTTATGTAGTAGTATAATATATATTTTTTTTGTTTTATTGGAAGAGTCATATTTCAGCGACTGTTTTTATTTCAATGAAACAATTATATTTTTAGTTTTTTTACTTTACATACTCTTACGAATATAATTTTGTATAATCTCTAATTAGCTGATACTTAAAATGGAAGAATATGAGTGAAAACCTAGTGATTTAGTTATTTTATGTGTTGTATATTCAAATTCATAAAAATTCTATATTTTTGGAACAAGACTCTTCCGTTGAGACGACAAAGCATGAGAAGTTCATTATGCCTAATTTTATCATAGATTCATTATCCCTTTCTCAATCATAGAATGATAGAAATCAAGCATTTGCAAAAAATACAAATTAAAATATTGTTAGTTTTCCTAGTTTCCTTATAAACTCTTCTAAGCAATTTGTAGAGCTAATTGTGTGGGAACCTTTTTTTCTTGTTTGAAAAGAAATGTTTAATTTTCTCAAAAATAGTAAAAGGTGTATTAAAATTAAAGTGTTTTATTCCGCAACCCAAACTTTAATATTTCTTCCGTTCTATACAAACAGTTGGATGCATATTTCAAACTGTATCTTGTGATTCATACATATATATACCACTATACTCTTTTAACAAGATAGACACACAAAGAGTGCAATAGCTACTCCAATTAATTAATTCGTGTATTTGTTCTTTTTCTCCTTTGGAGTTAAAAGGAAAAGAAAAAAGAAAAAAGAAAAAAAAAACCTTGTGGGCATTTCTCAGTGACGTAATGGTTGGTAAACAAAGCAGGAATTAATTGATTTCAATTTCGATTTCCTATACTTTGACGTGATCCAAAGATAGAGTAAAGAAAAATGGTCAAGAAA
Organism: Leptodermis oblonga; assembly: GCA_016801395.1. NCBI lineage: Eukaryota > Viridiplantae > Streptophyta > Magnoliopsida > Gentianales > Rubiaceae > Leptodermis > Leptodermis oblonga. Next base: position 144,580 of record VMRK01000330.1, read on the forward strand.
AGAAAATAATGAATAGATTCAGAGAACAATTATCGTTCAAATTGGATGGTGGTATGCAGCCGCAATTTTGCTTCAAACTGGAAAAAAAATTCTCATTAGGGTTTACTTTTTCCAAATGTTACGTATGTGTGTGCGCATGCAGAAAGGAAGGGCACAGTAATTAGTTTTGCACCACATCACATTTGATTAATTGCCGTATCAAATCAGGCCTCCTTTTCCTTTCCATACGGAAAGCATAACGATCACGTGCCTCCAAAAGCCTATTTATATTGATAGTTTAACAACTCACCTGATGATAAAACACAAAAATTCTACAATGAAACCCGGTGCAAAGATAGAGACCGTGTCTTTTTCTTTTCTTTTTCTTTTTTTAATCTTACTTTTGTAATTTTTTTAATATTGGTAAACAGTACCCACGTATGTACTCCGTGCATAAATGAGACCATGCGTTTTTCTTTTTCTTATTTTACTTTAGTACTTTTTTAAAGATTGGTGAACAGTATCCACGGATACTGTTCATCAATATTAGATACTTAAAAAAGTAATATGAGTATTCTCTTTAAGTATTTTGAATAGAGTTTCTTTTACCCATGAATAAGTATTGTTTACGAATATTAGATACTTGAAAAGAGTATTGTTGGATACTCTCTTCAAGTATCTACTACTCTCTTCAAGTAGGTAGATACTTGAAGAGAGAAAAAAAGAAAAAACCACACACACACCCATCGAAATGCATTCTTAATAAAATGCAGGAATTGGGTTCATGCACGTGCGTGGTGTAGTCGCATGCATGAACCCGATTCACGAAAGACCACCTCATGATAAAATTATACAATCTCCATTCCAAAATAAGTAGGGATGGGCGTGCCACATGCACGACCACTTATGGCCCAAAAAGATTAGGAGCTCTCGGTATTTTATTAATAATTATATACTTCATCCGTCCCACTCAAAGAGTCTACTTTCAAAAAAAATCTTGTCACATTTGAAGAGTCCACTTTAAATTTATTTACATTACATACCCTTACTAATATAATAATGTGTGGTTCACAATTAACATGTACTTATAAAGTAAGGATATAAGTGAAAAATGTGGTGGTAAATTACTTATTTTAGGTGTTGTACCTCACAATCCAAAAGAAGTTGTACACATTTCAAAGTGGACTCTTTGAGTGGGACGGAGGGAGTATATATTTTTTAAATTCACCTAATTATTTAAATACTATATAAAAGAGCGAAAAAATTATAGTTCCTTCAAGTGACCATTCAACAGTAGATTTGGCCTATGCAATTATATAGTTAATTTATACAAGGTCAAATTCAAGGGTTCAATGGTTCCTTTGAAGGGACTATTGTCTCAACTTATAAAATATAATAGTTTATTTTAGGGGGCCTATATTATAACACTAATTTCATATATTTAATAAAATACTATAAAAAATTTATTAATTCATTTAGAGGTCAAATAATGTAATATTTACTAACTTAATATATATAATAAAAGCCACATTTTTAATGAAATACTACAAAAAATTTATTAATTCATTTGATGGACTAAATATTATAGTACTATCTCTATACTATCTCTATATATTTATCAAGATCCACATATTTTATTATACCACACAAAAAGTTTTTTGATTTATCAACTAACGTGATTAATATCATTTATTTATTTATTTATTGAAACCTTACACATTCATCATATTTCTTTTTCCTTACATTGAAACTCCAAATAATTACATTTTGATCTAGATGAAAGAGACTTCCGAAGTGTATATTGTAGGTCTACGACTTGCAGGCACAAATGGTAAAAACTAAAATTATTCCCATGTTTAAAGTGAATTTTAAAATTTTACATTTAATAGTTTATTCTGTAATGTTAATTATAGTTAGAATGATGATAAATATTGGTTCATTTTCATCAACGTAGTTTCTAGTACATTTGTTAAAAACATACTTGAAGTTATTTGTGTTGCAAATGTTGAAAAAATTGACAATTATCTATTGAATAATAAATTTTGAACAATTTGAAATAAAATAATATTATATTATAAATAATTTTTGATCTAAAATAGTTTTAAAATGTCATTCTTAAAAAAAAAAAATTTAAAATTGCGGCCTCTTTTATTGAATCGATCCGGGCCCCCAAATTTGAAGGACCGCCCTGAAAATAAGTGTTGTACAACTTTTAATTTTTTTAAAAAAATAAGTATCGTTTTAACATTTTAAGAATTTGTGCATATTGTTCCATAATTACCCTCTTTTATTCTCTTCCGTATTAAATGTTTCGCCATATTTTCATTGTAACTATTACTATTGCTTGTAGTTATGATATTTGGATCTTTACATATTTGTTATCTAGTCAATACAAACACAAGGCTATACTTGTAATTTCATGTGTTTTCTTAATTTGTGTGACAATACCTAAAACGGCACTTATTTTAGGATGGAGGTAGTAAGAACTATACAAAAACTGGTATCCAACTTGAGTCTAATGACACAGGTATTGAATTAGCCTATAATTTATTGTAGTTATATGCAAAATACGCGTATCTAGTTTAGCTTCTAATTACTATCGCGAATTGAAGTATGAGAACCATTTCTTGTCTTCATCAACTGTCCTTGAAGCAATGAAAATACATTGTTGTTAGATGATTACTTATTTATGAACTTTCGTTATTAAAAATAAAGAGTAAATTATATTTACCCCTTCAATTTATTCAAATTACCAAATACTTTAAAACTTTTTGGTTTAATTAGTCAAACTATCAAACGAATTTTTGAAAGAATAGAAGCTCATTTAACCAGACAAAAAATGTGAAATATCTAAAAAAAAAATCACATAAATTTTGGTTGAAATTTAATTTAAATGCCTTATTATAATAAACTATAATGGTCCACGCCATTATACTAATTTTTGTTTGAAATTTGCTATTCCAAATTTTAGTTGTTATATATACAACTATATATCTAGTCAAGGAAACATTATGGTTTAATGGTGGGAATAAAGTTGAAACAAGTAGGTCCCGATGAGGGTCAATAAAGTAAATTAAAGATCCTAATTAACAATTATAATTTATAATTGTTTTCCAGGAATTAATAAAAATTCATGCATGCATGAAAAAGGGTAGACAAAAGTGAAAAAGAACAATTTATTTTAACAAAAATGACTAGAGACGTCTCTTATATCGTACGTGTTTCGGATATATTATATATTATATATATATATAATAGTTTTAAATTTTAATTAGGTCCTCAACGCCCACTTAATTATGCACATAAAAACTCTAATTAATAAAACTAGATATATAGATAATTTTTGAAACTTTTTCATGCCCCTCTTTTTTGTGTGGAGAAAAATAGAAGTATTTGTAACTTCTGTAGCACGCAGCAAGATGTTTATTTGTTGGAGTATTTTAATAAAATAATTATAATTAATATAATAATTGTTATATTAAGTGTGTAAATTACATATGCTATATATTATAATGAATTTGTTTTAATACCTATTATAACTGTTGATCAAATTTAAAAATGTTGTTACATACTAATGTTTTGTGAAATTCATTTATAATATTGAATTACATTTCCAAAATATATGCCATTGCATTTATCTTTAAATGGGAAAATCTGGGTTCTATTTAGTATTGATTATACCATGAATTTATTTTACAATTCCAAGCAATGCATGTCATTTGAATTATTGCATCCACATTTGGCTATCCCATGTGTGGCTACTTTTGTCTATGGTCTGCATACTAAAGTTCAGTGCTGCGTGCTATGGGAAGATCCATTGAGATTGTAGGATGGGAGACCGGGTATCTGTGTTGGGGACTTGAATGTTATCGCCTCCCTTGATGAGTATAAGGGCTCGGCTGTTCCTGACATGTCGGCCATTCAGGAGTTTGCAGATTTTATTTGCTCTGCAAGATTGTCGGATATGTCCACTTCAGGGGCAGAATTCACCTGGGTGGGTTATAGATCCATTAGAGGGAGGTGAGCTAAAGTCCAAAAACGTCTGGATAGGACTCTGGTGAACCAAGAGTGGTTGAATAATTTTCCGGGATGTGAAGTGAAAGTGCTTAGCAGGGCCACTTCCGATCATGCTCCCCTACTTTTGCACCCCATTACATCGATGCCTGGGGTCAGTAGGTCATTTAAATATTAGCAGATGTGGGAAAGAAGAGAGGACTTTCTTGAGGTAATTCGGTCTAATTGGGATAAGCAGATTGAG
>VMRK01000051.1:0-81135 GCA_016801395.1 Leptodermis oblonga
TCTTTACTGGAAGTAATTATCATAGGACATTGTTTTTGCCAGAAATTATTTGTTTGTAAAAACTTGTCATCATTTTCAGTTTTCTGTTTTTTTTTTTTTTTGATCTTTCCCCCCTTATCCTTCACTCTGTGTACACAGTTCCACAAGCTACAATAAAAATCATGTACAGAAAGTTGCCATGAAGTGATTCAGTCGCCTAACTCGCTAATCTAAAGATCCAATATATGATCTCTGCTAATGGAAGCTTAGAAGTATATTCTTTCACTCAGTAATCTCACAACACAAGTGCTCCAGTCAGGTAGTTGTGTAAAGAATGTAATCATCCGCTCACATAACACACAATAAGTGGCTATTGAAAAAACATCACCAGCTCAATTTATCGAACAGGAAAAGGGAAAAGAAAAAGGGGGGAAAAAAAAGATAAAAAGGAAGAAAGACAGCATCAGAAACAGATTAGATTCTCACCAGAAACAGAAGGGTGAAACAAGTAAGGAAGAGGAACATTCCCCACGTCTATCTCAGTAGTGAAAGGACTTATTGAAATTTTCATCTCCCCAAGCAAGTGTAAAGGATAACAGAAGCAAAATCCACCCACAAATGCAATCCTAGACATATCTTGCATGAAATGAGCAGATCAATGGACCTAGCTTAGAATCAACGTAACATCAATCATTAAGTGGTATACTCAACCCTTCGCAGGTTACAAAATTAATTCTGAATCTTACATCATACCACTAGATAGATTCACTCTGAAACCCCCACCCAAAACCCCCCGGGGGCTGTCTTTTTCTGTCACTCTTCCTCCCCCTTGCTCCCTCCGCCATTCTATCTAACTCGCACGCAATTAGTCCATTATTGTCATAGTTATGTGCTGATAGAGCAGTCCTTTCCTTTTTTGCTCTCATTTTCTATGCAGCATACAGGGCTCATATGGTTTGTGGGATGACATAGAATGATAGAATAGATCACTAATCCTATGTGGTCCTGTGTTTGATTCATTTCTGGACATGATATAATTAATTCCATTTAAAAATTGCTGCCCATGAACATAGTAAAATATTCTCTTGGAGGAGGTGAAATTGTCCACAGGGACAGCTTGTGCGACAACAACATATGTAGCATCTTTTAACTTCTTTTCAGCTTATTTGGAAACTGAACCATTAATACAGTGTCTAATAAACACAACATTGCAACATTTTTAGGATACCCTGTCAACCATCTGTGACTTTTGACAAACAAATTATCTTTAGGTAAGATCAGCAAGAGAAATCCAAGGATGCATGATCCTGAGACGAATAATCAGGAAATGTCTGACCTTCCCCCATGCTTTCTTGACAACTTTATCAAAAAGACTCAAGGACTTACATGCTAAGAGGAGCAGAGGGAGAAAGAGAAGTAAAAACAACAGAACATTTCAGGGACAACTACTCTTAGGTACTTAAAGTACATTGTATAAGAGACATCTTTGTGAGCAGCAGGCAAGTCCCAAAGCAAAATATATTTGTCACAACAGAAGTGGATGCAGCAAGGGGATCAAAAAGAGAAACAGAAGGATTAAATCTACAATTTCCTTGTACTTGAAACTTTTTCGAATTTCACGAACCTTAAACCGAGGATCAAAAACTATCTTTGGAAGTTCCTTCTCCCATTTTGAAAATGGTGCTACACCACGCTCCTTAAGCATCTCCTGCCAATGCAAGAGAAAAAAAAAAAAAATAAAATCACCATGCATTCAAAAGAATTATCACCAAGTGAGGATGCCTAGTCATCAGTAAGATGCTTGTTCAAAGTACATGAAATGGTAGTAAAATAAAATGAAGTATGATCAAAAAGTTAAATTCACAAAACCTGGGAATCAAATAATTTCAACAATTTAGATTTTGAATGTAACAAGGACGTTTATCACTCTCCTCAAACAATCATGAGCATACAGATTCTTTCATTTTAAAATTTTGGTGAAATGTACTGTAGAATGTTGACCCAAGAACGGGAAGGAAAGTAGGGCTGGAGATATTTTTGGAGATTAAGCAATGAACACCATTTTTTTTTATTCTCATAAAACAAGTAAGCCTTTATCCCAGAGTAGATACAAGTGTTTGGAAATTTCATAATGATTAACAGACGTCTGCTCTTTCAAAAGTTTCAGAGGATAAAAACAATTTTTTTTGGGGGGGGGGGGGGAGTTGTTTGTGTGGGGTTACCCAGGCCAGTGCATAATCAGGAAAAATGAAAAGATAAGGAGATGGAATGGTATACCTTGAACTGCATGATACATTCCTCCTTTGTTGGTCCATTATCATCATCATCTGATTCTGAAGAGTCCTCAGACAGATTACTTTCTCCATTGGAATCTTTTAATTTTTCTTTGCTATTCTCAGTTTCAGGATCCCTTACTATTGTTTCCTCAGACAATTTGAAGCCATTTAGGTCTGAAGATATGGCTAAAGGTAACGGTGTACCAGGAGAAGTTGGAGAGGCTCCAGGATCCTGCAACTTCTTTTTTATAAGATCCAATGCTGAAGATGACACCATACTTGATGATCTCAAAACTGTGACATCACGACCACCAGTATTAGCAGCAGGGGCACTCAAAGTAATAGGAGTTGATCCTTTTTCAGTTATTACATTAGTACTAGACACTGACATGGATTGTGTCTTCAACACATCACCATCCTGTTTCATTTTAGCCTCTGTGACTTCACTAGGAATTTGCCAGCTGCTCAACTGTTTAAAAATGCAATGGAAGACAAAGACTGAATCATAAAAATGGTATCAAGAGTCCTGTTTTCATATCATGCACAGCCAATAATCTTTATGATGATCAATAAAATGAAAATCTAGAGGTCCAAATAATAGAAAAGCCAGAGCCTTCCAATTTCTACATAACAAACCACTGAAATGGTAAACAATCAAGAGAAGCTTCTCCAAACGCTTTTAAATCATAAATGCAGAGGGGAAACGAAAAACCCCTCAAATATAGGGGCCAATGCTTTTACAAAATTAGTAAGAGAGTGTCCAGTAAGCAAGAAAATTGTAGCTTGAAAAATCAAACCAACCTCAGTATGAATAGCACAATCAACCATACAACAAGAAGAGTTCTTCGAATGGGTAGGGCCATTAATTATTTGGGAAAGAGTGGATAAAGGACAGAAAGTGAATTTCACTTGAAGACATTACATTCAAGACAATACTCATGATTCATTAAAAATAAAATAAGGGAAACAATACCTTAGTTTTAGTGTTGTAATAATATCTTTTGCCATCATTAGTTGTCACCAAGGCCCAATCTGAACCATCCAATTTCTCCCTGAACATGGACAGAAATAATAAAGCCTATTAGAAACTGTACCAACATCCGCATGCAGATAATAGTCTCAAATCCTGAGCAAATAAGATGTAAAAATATACTATACATGCTCAGGAACAACAAAACAATTATATCACAAGACCCTAGACCTCAAAAAAGTTATGCAAGTGACAATAAGAACAGCTTCGGTAAAATACCAGATGAGGCGAAATCTGAATTCTCAAGCCAAATGTTAATTCATAGGGATCTAGCATTAAGTCAACTTACAAGTTGAAATTCTCTGGTTACTTTAACGGTAATAAATGTGCAAGCTGACCACTACAATAATCAACACCCTGTAGATGACTACCATGATGCGGTTAATATCTGAGATGCCGCTATTCATATCTTCATAATAATAGTTCACACCAGCCTAAATGAATATCCATGAAGATTTTCAAGGTCTGCCACTTCTCCAACGAAAGAGTGCATAGAAGGTAAACCATGAAGAGTACAATTTACAACAATAATATCCCTGTAACTCTTAGATGAACCTAAGATTTCTTTCCTCATACTCAACCCATTCCTCCCTCATAGCTGATATTGAACCCTGAAAATAAACACATCTTCGGCATATACACATTTCCAGAGGCAGCTCAAAACCTTGCCACACTTGAGGAAAAACGTTCATAGCTTTAAACAGCAACATGCTATATAGCTTAGAGTTTTGGTACTGAAGTCAATATCCTTCATCAATTGACAACCACGGACTAGACGTTCACATTAAACAAATTAATCAATCATTACTGCAACTAAATTTTCTACCAGTTGAGATCCTGCATAAGGATACGGCAACAGACTACATCAACTAGTTCTAAGATAAATATTTAATCATGCTTGCAACCAAATGTACCACCAGAAGAGAGAAAATTACATCAAGTGATTGAATACAGCAATCCTAAGATAAATATTCAATCATGCTTGCAACCAATTGTACCACCAGAAGAGAGAAAATTACATCAAGTGACTGAATGTGCTAATCTCACCAAGGAAGCATCAGGCACAGTAGATACATTGTTTGTCAAGATTACTTGTTAGTGTCCTTTAATTAACTTGTGTCTACAACAAGTCCTTATGACTTCAGGATCACAAAGCTGACACAATACCCCGGTAAGCTGGTAACTATTGACAGAAACCACTTGCACAATACAAGAGCTTCAACTTAGCGAGTCTTGCCACTATAAACAAGAATCCTGTAAGGAGAATTTTCTACCACTTCAAGCACTGTTTACACCTGTCTGGGAATTTATAATTTAATTTCTTTCTCTTGTCATGATTGCTTAATCTTATATGAAAAATATTATATGGACATAATCAATTGCTTAAAACTCATCATGCAAATGCCTCATATAATTTCTCAAGGTAGTGCTTTAACTTCACTAAGTCTTAATGTCCATTCATTTAAATTAATATTCTGTTAGCTCTAGACAACATAAGAAGATATTTTTAACTTCAACAATTCTGCATTTCACGCTTCGCAATAGTAAAAGGCTAATGCCTTGCTCCCAGTACATGAATAATAAATGCCAGTGTCACAAAACATTAATTACCCTGAAAAGACTAATTACTTTTTTTCCAATTGCAAATATTATGCATAGTTTTAGGGGCACCACTTTTCTCAAGTTGCACTAATCCTTTCTTGACTATGAAATCACACCATATAAAACTCCATGAACAATGTCACAAACATCCACTACCCTGACAAAAACCACCCAAAGGAAGATCTATGCAATTATAATACATGCCTAATAGCATTTTTCCAATCAGAACAAGTCAAATGAATTATCCACCAAATTTGAGAAGTAAAGGCTAGGTCTCTCCGGTTAAGAGAAATTTAAGGAAGGTGAGTAGAATCTGCAATCATCCATGCTAATCCACGGAGATGGAGGATCAGCATAGTATCTTCAATCATAATATTGCAAGAAGAAATTATATTAAGAAAAAGAAATCTGGAAAAATGCTAAAAGAAAACCACAATAGATGAGAATTGTCAGAAGGTTATTAAGTCTAGAATCATTTCTTAGAACATAAGGTGTTATAATCCAGAAAGCCTGTTTCATTACCATGTAGAATAGGTCCGACAAGATGTCCACTTTAATGATTAAGTAAACATAAGAAAGTAACCAAAAAATTTCCAATCACTAAGGACATAATTTTTCAGGAAGAGATCCTTTGAGACTATCTTAAGAAAACAATTACAAAGAAACTTACCATGAGACTGGAGTTGGATGAGCAGTAACTTTTTCAGGCTACAATAGCAAGCAAAAAATAAAATGTTATGATGAGGCAATTGCAATGAAACTAAGTAAGATATTATAAGCCAAAATGGCAACATAGACCTTATAAGGGTCAGCAGACATTCTAGGAATAATAATAAGCACAGGTCCTCATCAAAAACTGGTTGGTCTGAAAGTTAACTGAAGAAATATTTTAACTTCCTTAGTACATTTTCTTTCATGGCTAGTAAATGGTTTCCAACCTCCACACAAGAATGGACGAACTCAATTAAGAAAATACTACCTCCATCCCAAATTAAGTGTCATTTAGTATTTTTCACGAAAATTAGTAAAATTACACCTATAACCTTGCGTGGGTTTGACTAAATAATACATGCACAAAGTTCCAAGATAACACAAATAGTAGTAATAGTAGAAGTTGCATTGAAAACATGAAAGAACATTCAATTTAGAAGTGAATAAACAAGGATAATTTTGGAAGAATATGCACAAGCTCTTCTCGATAATTGAATCAATGTGTCTCGACCGTACACGATGGTCAAATATGATCCATATAGCCGACCCCACGTAGTGGGACAACGGCTTAGTTGTTGTTGTTGTTGTGGTATGCACAAGTTCTTCTCAAAATTTCAAACGTCACTTATTTTGGGACCAAATTTTGAAGCTGAAAGGACACTTAATATGGGACAGAGGTAGTAATTAATTAGAGGTGCTAATCTATGTGTAAAGTAGTACAATAACATAATTTTAGTTTTCCACACTGATATAACTACTTTAAGCATGAAATGACATGCCAACTAGAATTTATAGACAGAATTTAAAACAAAGAAATTTAAAACAAAGAACCTTTACGAGAACGTTTCCAACTACCAATGACAATAAGCAATAAAAAATATCTAATTGTCCAACAACACTACTGTAGTAAGACAGTTTTGTTAAATATAACAGCGAGTGCAACTCAAAAGTGTCATGGTTTCTTTAGCACCCCAAACAATATTCATGCAACAATATCCACCACCATCAAATTATCAACAGCATAAAGTAGCCCCAGCAATAATAACTAGGAAGAAAATAAATTTGTGAGAACACCACCAAAGTTAAATTCAACGCAAACTAAAATTTATAAAAAACAAGTTGAATATGCACTCTATATGCCCACTGATAGGAGGAAAACGAAGATAACTCAAAATACCTCCCCCGTAAAACCAGAAGGTTTCTCATAAGTTGATTCCCCCGTCACAGAATTATAATAGTATACTGTTCCTGTTTCAGTCCTATGTGCTGACCAGGCCAGTTGTTCACTGACTGAAGATCCATCTTTGAAGTCAACAGTATTGGCATGTTTAGCATTATCTGCAGATAAACGTAGTAAGCCACAAAAATCAAACAACAGAGAAAAAAAAAAAAAAAAAAAAAAAAAAAAAAAAAAAACTTTCCAAGGCAGTAATTTCACATAGATCAAGCAAAACAAAGAAACCCTATTTTTTTTACATGAACTCGGAACTTACCAATCCCAGGAGGAGTCTCAAGCTGCAATGCACTGGTTGTAGACAGGCTAGCAGAAGCTGCAGAAACAATGGGATATCCGGATGATGCTCCCACATTAGTAACACCAGGGGGTTGGGGATCAGGTGATGGAACAGATGGAATTGGTGTACTGCGAGCTGACAAAGGAAAGGGATCGGTAAAAGCCGCAGGATATGGTGAAAAAGGTTGTCTTAGCAGGCCACTAACCTGTGTGGGCTGCAACCATGCCCCCTGTAAAGAAGCAGACACAGGAGAAATAGAAGGATATGGAGAATATCCCGGATGCTGGAGATGAGGCGTTTGAATGGTTGGCCTCTGAAACGCAGAAGAAAAATCACCAGGTGGAGTGGCTGTCATATTGGCAGGTAAGAGCGCAGATGGAGGACCAGGCGTTATGGGGGTGTTTGGGAATCCTGGAACAACCTGATATGATGGTGCAGGAGAAACATTAATAGTTGCTGCATTGCTTGGCATTGAAAAGGCAGCTGTCACAGAAGTTGTTTGAGCTGGCTGTGGTATGCCCTGTGGTAAAGGCAGTGTAGAAGATAAAGTTTCTTGCTCCTGAATGACGTCAGCATTGTTATTCTGCGGTCAAGAAAAAACCAGAGCTACTAAACATTCAGAGTTTTCACTTATCTAGCAAGGCACTAGAACGTAAGCTGAAAGGATAAATAATTGGAGAAATCCTTTGAGATCAAGAGTCAATAAATGTTTATATCATCCTGCATTTGATTCAAGTGCACAAATACAAATATTCCTTAGGGCCCTCACTGTAATACAGAATATGGGACTGAACCAAATGGAGAGGCACAATTCCTGCTTAGGAGCTCTTGTAGTCATACAATTCCCATACATACCTTCCTTTGGGCACATATACAAATTCATACAGCATTCTGGCACACTTAAAGAACAACAAGAAGTAAGCCTTTATTCCACTATGTGGGGTCGGCTTTATGGATCTTGTACAGTCGACACACATTGTTTCATTTATATTCAAATACAACATGTCATTTCTTATAGTTGTTTTCCAATTATGTTTAGATCTTCCTCTTACCGTTTTAGTATTTAGTTAGTGCCGGTCAGTTTTCTACCCGTCACATTAGAGCATCTAAGGGTCTCTTACGCACATGTCCAAAGGCGTGTTTCTCTCATTTTTTTAACTACTGGAGCTACTCCTACTTTCTTTCTAATACTTGCATTACTTATTCTATCCAACCTAGTATTCTCACACATCAATCTCAACATTCTCATTTCCTCTGCTCTCATTCTTTGTTCATTTTCATATTTAATTACCCAACACTTCAAACTGTAAAGCATTGCCAGACCTATAACTCTTTCATAAATTTTTTCTTTTAATTTTAGCAGAACCTTATGGTAACAAAGTATAGAGGACACACTTCTCCATTTTTTCCATTATGATAGAATCCTATAGTTACATCTTTATCAATTCCTTCGTTACCTTCGATTAAAGACCCTTAATATTCGAACTATTCAGATTCCTTTAACTAATGTTCACCAAATTTAACTTTTATTTGTAATCTATACGATTATTAGAGTGCCATTGCATAGATTCAGTTTCAACGGTACTTATAGTAAAACATTTTATTCTAATACTTTTCTCCAAGCTCCTAACTTGGCATTTGCGTCTTCTTTCATTTCATCTATTAAAAATATTCAGGGATCCTTTTCTACAAATGTTCAGTAATCTCATCGATTACTTAAGGATAGAAATACGGGATTAAAGCTGATCCTTGATGCACCCCTATATTATAAGGGAAATCACCAGATATTCCTACAGGTGTCATTACACATGTTATCATATCTTTATACATATATTTTATAGTTTCTATATAGGTTACCCTTACCCATTTATTTCTAATAGCCACCAAATTACGTCTCTATTTACTCCATCATACGCTTTTCCATCATACGCTTTTTTAATTCAATAAATACCATACGCAAGTCTTGTTTTTTCTCATTATTATGTTCACAGTTTTCTTAATAAATGTATAACTTCCATTACAGATTTTCTTGTCATTATCTTGTAAATTAGTCTCATTTCTCATTCTGGTTTCGATTACTCTTTCTAACAATTTCTTCATCGTATATTAGTATAATACCACTATAGTTTACACAATTTTGTATATCCTCTTTATTCTTATACAACGGAATTAAGACGTTTTTTTCTCTATTGATTAGGCAACTTTTTAATTCTTATAATTACATTAAATAAGTTTGTAAGCTATCTTATCCAACTTTTCGAGGCAATTCCATGCCTCAATTGAACCATCATCAGGACCAATTGCCTTACCATTTTTCATTGTTTTAATGATTTTTCTATTTCCGAAGGTTGAGTTTTCTGAAAATATGCAGAAATCAGATGTTTTTCTAACTGACCAAACTTGCTTAGAATAATTTCGTTACCATTAGCTTCATTAAATATCTTATAAAAATAGTTTTTCCAACGTTCTTTTGTTACTTTGTCATCAACAAAAATGGTTCATTTTCATCTTTTATACAATTCATTTCAGTTAAATCTTTTGTTTTCTTTTCTCATTTTTGCCATCTTATAAATATCTTTTTCACCTTATTTAATATCTAATTTTTCATATAAATCTTCAAAAGCTTTTGTTTTTGCCTAATTTATTACAGCTTTCACATCTTTTTTAGTAGTTTTATATTTTTCAATATTTTCAGCATTCTACAAATGTAGAACATTTTGTAACTTGTTCTTTTTGTTTTTCCTTTTTTCGGAATTTCTTGATTCCACCACCATGATTTCTTATTCCATTTATTACCTTTTGACTCTCCTAAGACACTTTTTGCAATTATTTTCATCTGTTCAGTAAAATTCGTCTCTATTCTTTACAGTCCACTTAATCCAGGTATGGTGGATGACTTTTGATTCATTTTTATTATTATTATGTTTTATATTCCAAACTATTACCCTGTGTGGAGTTGTGGGACTCTCTCCGGATATTACCTTACAAACTTTATTAATTTTCTATCACTTTTACTAGTTAAAAAATAATCAAGTTCTGATTAATTAGAAACACTTTTAAATGTAATTAAGAAGTCTTATCCCTTTCAAAACAAAGTACTACCTATAACAAAATAAAAAAGCTGAACCTCAAAAACACATTTTCCCAGCTGTAGTGGGTTAAAGATTTACTAGTTGTTGTGGAAATCAAGCCTCGCTTTCCCATGGAAAACCAAATCACCTACAAAGCAGAATTTGCCAAATACAAGGTTCTTTCTGCAATACTTGCTGTCTAATACTCAAGTATATTGCTTAACAAACAAGAAAAATATACATCTTTCCAAGCTGCAAGCTGAATCAATTTTACCATTCTCACCCTTCCTAACTAGAACATTCCAGGCTATTAAAAGCAATCTCAGCTAATTTTCTGGAACATAAACTTGGTTCTTTATCAAAATGGTCAGGCAAGACCATAACTGAGATGAACAGATTTTTTGGGTCCAGAAAAATGTAAAAGCTTTCACAGATTTTTTTTTTTTTTTTTTTAACTGTTCAATGTTGATCCCCTTGGTCAGATGCATGCAGGTTGAACCAGTGATATTTGAAATTTTAGTATCACTTCTCTTTTCAACTTATTCAGTATCTGTATAATTCAAAAACCCTTGCTAGATGGCCCAGCCCACATCCCAAATTTAACCCTAGTAACTCAAAATTTACAATTACCAAGTAAACATTGCAATGAAACACCACAAAATGCCAAATTATTTATTAATTTCCACTGCAGTGAACTACAAAACGGCAAGGAAATGTGTAAACTCTGCCCTTCAGTGGGACTATTAACCACTGGTAGACTTTCAGGATTGTTATTCCCATATAAGAAATGTGAAAATGCTCCGATTTGACCATTTAAGTAGCATTGACCCTTAATACTTCAAGATTATTTTCCCATGATTTAGTAAGCAAATCAACACAAATTACTACTAAAACATTAGCTTACTACACAATGCTGAAACTGTATCACAACTCTGATCCCGTCCTGCCCCAACCCCAAAGAAGAACTGTTCTACACCTCCTTCAACTGTCAAACCATAGCACACCTTTTTCTCCTTAATTATGGACACTATCACAGTAGAACCATTAACCTCCATTCTTTAATGCTGATCATTACAAAGATCAACTCTGATCCCTAATACGATTAGTACCAATAAAATAAATGTAGAATCCCTCATTACCAATATTACAAATATAAATTACTATGCCACTATCTCATACTACAATAAAATAACAATCTTAACTATACCACTTACAGATTGCAATGGCTGATTCATCTGACTCTGACCCAACTGCAAATTCCCAGTAAAAGAGAATCTCGGACCATTCAATTGCCCTCCTTGGGGAACCCCAACTGGCGGAGGTCCCGGAGCTGCCATGAGCGGCGAATCTAGCCCTGCTGCATGTGTGTTAGAAGACTGGGTCATTCTACTGATACATTTATACTCAATAAGAAATTTTTAAAAATCAATCAAAACAATGAACGGAAGTTCAAACAAAATATAAAAACAAGAAAACAATAATTTTGATTAAAGAACACGCACCTATCAGAAAGTTTGTATTTCTTCCTAATGAAACTATGCTTCGGTTAACCAGTTTAGACCTCAATAGCGAGTCGGATAATTAACCTTCTAACAGCTGAATGGTTAACTTAAGGAGAAATTCACGGGAAAATAAGAATAATGGTACGATGAATTGAAGTCGGTGAAGAACCCTAATGAACGAATTTATGTAACGTTGTTTGTCATTCCCCAATTCGAAAGTATGAAATGTGGTACTGGAGTCTGGCGCTGGCTGGGGTTTATTTATGAGTTTGTTGTTTGTAATTGGAACCCGATTCGATTTGAGGTTGAACTTCCAAAATCGAAATCAGAGAGTGCGGGTCGAATCAACAACCTACCGTTAGTGCAGGCTGGTTTCGCTTGTCGCAGGGTCGAAATCCCGATGGAAAAAATGTACGGAAATGTTATTTACATGCCACATCTTACTAAATGCAGGCCACTT
Organism: Leptodermis oblonga; assembly: GCA_016801395.1. Lineage (NCBI taxonomy): Eukaryota > Viridiplantae > Streptophyta > Magnoliopsida > Gentianales > Rubiaceae > Leptodermis > Leptodermis oblonga. The sequence continues at coordinate 12,146 of VMRK01000051.1, forward strand.
TTTTAAATATTAGTGTGAAATGACAAAAAAGCCCTTACTCTTATAAAGTTAAAATTTTTTTGGGGCATGTTATTTGCAGGTACCATTTTACTAAACACAGGACACTTTTTAAAATTTTAAATAATTAAATGACATAAATACCCCTAGTAATTATGATGGTGAAAAAAATTTCACCTACCCACAAAGTTACCCATCTTCTCCATTTCTCCTGCATTCCTCCATTCTCCTTCATTCCTCCATTTCTCCATTTCTCCATTTCCTACATCCATACATTCATTGAAGATCCATTTCTTTTCCATTGGTTGAGTTTCATGGCGCAAAATACAAATGAAGATACATATTACACGGTACGTATGACAATACTATTTGTATGGATTAAAGGTAGCAGCTTTTTCGTTTTTTCGCGTCACTGGGTGAGAATCGCCCACTACGAGCGATTGTATCAGAAAAATGCGCCTGTACTGGGCGATTTTTTCTGATACAATCGCCCAAGGCCACCAATTTTCAAGGGAAAAAAAGCCCAAAACTTGCGCATTTATGTGAAAAACTCGCCCGGGTTGGGCGTTGTTTTAGTAAAAACGCGCCAATAGCAGGCGTTTTTTTTTTAAAAAAAAGGTGGCCTGTGGCGTTTTTTTAATAAAAACGCACCCCTCTCAGGCGATGGTTATGGGAAAACTCGCCCATTCTGGGCGTGTTTTTCTAGTACAATCGCCTCTCCCAGGCGATTGTACTGGAAAAACACGCCTCCAAGAGGCGATTGTCTACCAGAAATGTCCTTTCTCTATTTCTTACACCGACTGCGGGAATTTCTAATATCATAGGGTTTGCTTGACAGGCTCCGCACGTGTTGGATGACGTAAACGGTCTATATTACACGGATATATTTACGACTGATGAAGAGTTCACTACTCGAGCTGAGTTGATTGGTTGGGTTGAAGTCAGAGCTGCCGAGCATAGGTTTGATACGAAAATTACCTCTTCTAAAAAGTGGAAGGGGCCTCTGAAAGGGAGAAGAGGGAGAGTTGACATTTGTTGTGATAGAGCGGGGCAAGTGAGAAGCAAGGCACCCCCAATTGAAGGGAAAATATCCTGTAACAACACTAGTAGCAAGCTGACTGGTTGTCCCTTTAAAGTATCAGGGAAAGAGAATAGTGGGGGTACCTGGAAGTTGAGTGTCATTAAAGGGCACCACAACCATGAATTACCACTGGTTAGAAACTGGCATCATAAGCAGTCCCATTTGAATGACGAGGAAAAGGAGAAAATTGCAGAAATGATGAAATAAATGTGGCTCCAAAGCAGATGCTGTCAAAACCTGCGATATGACAATGCGACTAATGTCACACGTATATGGCAGGTTTACAATGAAACGGCAAAGGTAGGAGAGAAGAGATGGGAGATTTAAGTCCTATCCAGTATTTCTTGAAACTGATGCAGGATTATAGTTACTACTACTGGTACACAGCGGAAGATGAGCGTAACGCGCTTGAGAACGTGTTCTTCGCCCATGGGGATGTCCCTAGTATGCTTCGTAAGTTTCCGTACTTTTTGTATATGGATACGACATACAAGACCAACCGGTATGACATGCCTATGCTTCAGATAGTCTCTCATGTTCCGACGGATCAATACATACATGTTGCCTTTGCTTTCTTGAGGGATGAGACATATGCAACTTATTTCTGGGCTATGACTAGGTTGAGGCAACTTTTTGATCCATCGACATATCCCCATGTTGTTATGACGGACAGAGAGTCAGCTCTAATGAAAGCTGTCCACGTTGTTTTTCCTGAGTCTAAGCAACTACTGTGTAAACGGCATATTGCTATGGATGTGAGGAAGAAAGCACTCAGTGTTTGTACGGACAAAGAAATATTAGATAAGTTTGAAGGACGGTGGAGAAGAGTTATGAGTGCTCTAACGTATGACAAGTTCACTAAAGCTGTGGAGATCATAGAGACCAAATATAGAGGCCGGTGGACGTCCGTGGTTAATTATTTGCACCATACTTGGTTGGATACCCACCGGACCAAGTTTGTCTCAGTGTGGACTAAAGAGATAAAACATTATGGAGGGCGCACAAACAACATGTGAGTCTATTCAATTTTGTAGCTTACAGTTATATATATATATATATATATATGATACAATTACACATTATTCCCTTATTTACAACATGACATTTGTTCGTCTTTCATAAATGCAGGGCTGAGAGTGCGCACGCACAGTTGAAGGGCGCAATTAAAATCGACAGAGGTTCATTTCCTACAATATTTTTGGCTATAAATGAGATGATAAAGTTGCATTTGGGTGAGATACGTAGTAAAATGGAGGCATCCCGAAGCAAAACAATCCGTGAAGCCAATTACATGTTGTACAGTAGGATCAATGGCAGAGTTTCGCAATATGCCATACTGTTGTTGTTACAAGAATACAAAAAGCGAGGCGCAGTCTATGGGCAGAATAGTGAGATGTGTGGTTGTGAACTGCGAACCAGCTATGGCTTGCCGTGTGTGCATCAGATGGTTGAAATGGCTAGGAATTACACACCTATTGATCCCTTGGATGTATAGGGACATCCAAGGGATCAATAGGTGTGTAATTCACAGCACTTTGACTGCAGACATGTATAGGGTAGCGGGTGTCATGCACAGCACTTTGCATCCAGAGATTGTTGACCTCGCAGATCCCATTCAAAGGCCACGTAGGGGAAGGCTGAGGAACAACTCCACGCAGCGAGACCTTTCTGGCTACGAGCATGCCGAGAGGGAAGCCGGCCTAGGCAGAGGCAGGTCAAGAGGCAGAGGTACATATAGTTGTCATATCCTTTGCAATTGGTTTTTTTTCCGCTTATTTATTATGATGAATCTATTGTTCATGCATTCAAATACTATTTGCAGGTCGCAGCAGGTCAAGTGGGTCATCATCCAAGAGTATTCGAATGACTCCTAACGAATCCAACTGGCCTTTCAACCTCCCATCTTTGGTTAAACAGTTCGTGTTCGATTATATCGTTGATTATAAAAATGTAATGGGTGATGGACACTGTGGGTTCAGGGTAATCGCTACATTCGTACATGGTGACGAATCCCTTTGGTCGCAAGTCCGGCAGGAGATGTCACATGAACTTCACGCGTATGCCTCATTATGGTTTGGCGTCCTCGGGTCAGATATGTATGATAAAGCTCTTAAAGTGTTGGATTACCACATAAGTCCGGCAGCAGATGCGTTCTGGTTCGATACTTATCTTTTTGGACTACTTGTCGCCACGAGGTACCAGAGGGTATTCGCAACTTACAGAGCGGAGTGTTGCACCTTCCTTCCACTTCGATTGCGGGAGTCCGTTGTAAGTGATGATCCGACCACCTATATCACTATGGGACATATCCGGAGCAACCATTTCATTTGTTTGGAGACGAGAGGTGAAATCTTGTTGCTCCCTGTCAGTGTGTTGTAGAGATACCATAAGGACGACCTGATGGATGATTTGGAGGAAAGGTTATCACTTCGATTGGATAGATATCAGAGCTTGTACGTTGCTACCTTAGGCAATGTAGAAAGGGAACCCACAATAGTTATCGATTAGCTAGCTTTATGATTTCAAAGTTATGGAATCCTCGGTTGTGTCTGTATTGACATATAGATGTATTGTATATTTAGAATATAATTGTCATGCTATTGATTATTGCAATAGGTTATGATTGTGGTTAGGTGTGTATAGACTGTGAAAACGTTTGGCCTGTGGTTTGTTGTTTAGGTGCTATCATGTTGGTTGAATGAGGTGCAGGCAGCAGAGAAACACGCCTCCCTCGGGCGTGTTTCCTCGAGAAACACGCCTGATCCAGGCGTGTTTCTCTCAAAACACGCCTGAGGGAGGCGTGTTTCTCCAAGAAACACGCCTGAGGGAGGCGCTAGAATCTAATAAACACGCCTGAAATAGGCGTGTTTTTGGACTAAACACGCCTGTGAGAGGCGATTTAATGGAAAAGAAACGCCTCTGTCAGGCGTGTTTCTACAGGAAAAACGCCTAACAGAGGCGTTTCTTTTGGATAACAACGCCTTCTTCAGGCGTTTATCCTGGAGAAACACACCTAAGTCAGGCGTTTTTCTGTCATTCAGTGGCATTACTTGTGCGATTTGATAGAAAACAAAGCGCTTTGAACCCAACAATATTACCTACATCCGGAAGCGCAAAATTACTTAATAATACAGTGCTATTGTGTTTAAATTGTACCAAATTTGGGCAGAGTCTCCCCTGTATATGAGCACTGAATCCCTGTTCATAACACATAATAAAGTACTAAATTGTTTTCTACACTTCAATCAACGGCACACCCAGGAAAATGCAATAATTCGACAGTTCTATTGTATTGGGTAGTGAAAAAAAAAACAGTCATCCAGAGACAAACTAAAATCACATTATACATCATCCAAACATAAGGAATAGAAAGAACTAAGGCTGAAATGGAGGTCGCAGCGCAAGTTGTTCCAGTCCCGGCATCAGTCCCTCCTAATGATAAGCAACATCTGCAATAGCCTGCCTACGTGTCTCAGGGTTGACAGCGTGTTTAACCCTTGGATGAAAATAGACTGCCCGAGAGGCTAAATACTGAAGTCGCTGTAACAAGTAAAATGACGCTCACAATCAGCAACTAGTAAGACAGACAAATATATGTATGATAAAAATAAATTAACACATCATCTTACACTCACTGCATTTAGGGACAGCTGGGTAGGATCAGGAGTGTATTCCTCGACAGGACCACTACTGACGCGGATGTGCAAACGCGGCCGGAAGTACTCAAGGTAGTCCTCGCTTGCCTCGTCAGTATACTCCGCTCTCTTCATGTCTCGCAGAAGCCTTGTATGCGAGATTTCCCAACCACTCAGATCCGCAACGTATTTGCAGGCATACCTCTTTGTCTCTGGGCCTCTATAGCACTCCTTCGGCTTGAAGACAGGAAATGGAACTTGTTGGGCGTATCCAAACTGTCTTAACACCCGATCCGGCATATAGGGCTCTTCAACGTTAACGGAATATATAAGGCCCCTATACAAGGAGATTTTGTGGGCCAATGCCGGATTGGGCTCAAATGGGAGCCAATTAACCTGGCCGTTTATGAAATATATCACCAAATGTAACACAGTAACATAAAGAACCGTTCATAATCACAAAGAATGGACATGTTACCTCGTTCGGCTGCAGTGCATCTAGGGCCCTCCTGTATGCCTCCAAATCATATTTTGCAACACGCTTCTTCCTAGTACCAACTTGCCATTTCATTGCCACAGGCAATCTGGTATTCCACGACCGCTTCTTCGGTGGGCTGAATGTTGGGAAGTATTCATATATCCAACTCTAGTAATAACGAAATAAGAACAATCAGTACATATCTTGCAACGAAATGCATCAAAGTATGCCAAGGAAAGCAACATGTAAAGTGACAAACCTGAAGCAAAGTCAGACAAGCAGAAAACTGTGCACCTTCTGCCCTCGACGCTTTCCCAAGTTGGCGGTATAAGAACGCCAATGTGGCAGCTCCCCACGAGTAATCACTTACTGTCTCGATATCGCGCAAGAAACTTGGCAGAAACGTGGGTTTTAGACTTGTCAACAAACAGGGAAAGGCCTAAAACCCACAATAAATAACCAGATGCAGCATTAACTTTGTCAAATCTCCCGGCACAGTGCTTCTCAATGGTTGTCAACTTCACAAATCCAGGCCTATCCATTTTAAATTCATCATTCCCCAACACAGCTGCAACATCCGTCGCTATTTGTGAAGTCTTTGTTTTGCCATAAATGGGCCTACCCCCCAGCGGAATGCGCAATATGTATGCAACATCATGTAATGTGATTGTCATCTCACCGAACGGCAAGTGGAAAGAGTTGGTATCCGGATGCCACCTCTCCACAAACGCACATAACAACGCGGCGTCTAACTCATCATGCATGCAGTGAACTAAATGGCCCAATCCGGACCCCTCAACATGGTTCATCATCTCTTCATCGGCCGGCCAATTTTTCAATCGATCGGCTCCATTATGACATTTCAGTATCCCCCGTTCCTACACAATGTAAACAACGAATTAAAACTAGAGGATTCAATTCCTAACACATTTAAGATGTAAAAAAAAACTAATACATAAACCGTGCAACCTATCTTTATTATTCCATTATGGATCACAAGTAACGACGCATAGATAATTAGAAAAAATACTAATTCATTGAACATCGCATTTGAACGTCACAATATAATAGAATTACCTCTCCATGCCAGACGTAGTAGGCAGTGTGGCCTTTGAAACTCAAGAGGAACTCAGGGATTACAGGACCACCTTCTAGCGGATGGTCCAGCACCTTATATTCCTTCCACCTTCAATCGCTGCCCCAGCCTCACTGCCCATGTGTCCTTTCCCAGCTCTCCTACTTGGTTCGCTGCTTGTATTAGCCCCTTCAGCATCACTTCCTCCATAAGCCCTGTCGCCATCACCATCATCGTGGGACATCTCAACATCTGAAAATGGTGGGGCGAAAGGTTGTTCTGTGAAGGACGCCCCAATGTACTCATGTCCAGACACTGAATGTTGAAATGCGTCTTCAGTTATAGGAGCAATGACATTCACTGTCGCAGAAGATGCCTGCGATCGTGCTACCACCTTCCTCGAATGCTCAGATGCCGTCGGATGAATACGGGGGGCATTTTCCGCCTCTTGATTATCCGGATTAACACTCTCCAGGGATGGTTCCGGATTACTACTCTTACCGGACTTGGATCTCTTTCCCTTCCGAAGGAATATATTACCTTTAAATTTGTCCCCCATCTGCAGTAAAAGAATATCATAAACAAACCACATTTTATATGTAAACAACTGTAAGAAATAAACAGATCCTCAACAAACGCCTGCACGAGGCATGTTTTTCTGGAACTAACACCTCGTAGAGGCGTGGTTTTCTGGGACAAACGCCTCTACGAGGCGTGGTTTTCTGGAACAAACGCCTCATCGAGGCGTTAGTTCAAGAAAACCACGCCCCGATGAGGCGTTAGTCCCACGAGGCGTGGTTTTCTTGAACTAACGCCTCATCGAGGCGTCTGTTCCGTAGGATCACGCCTCCACCAGGCGTTTGTTACAGAAACAAACGCCTCCTGGAGGCGTGATTATATGGAACAGACGCCTTGATGAGGCGTTAGCTCAGGAAAACCACGCCTCCACGAGGCGTTTGTTTCTGGACCAAACGCCTCGTACAGGAGTGTTTCTCGGGCAGAGGCCGCCGGGAACCGTTTTCCCTGGTTCTTCACCGGGAAAACGGTTTTCCACTACAAATTCAATTCAAAGCAATCACAGCCGGTAATATCACAGCCGGTAAACGCAAATTAGGAACTAAAACACTACCAAAATAATGCAATCTTTATTAGTTTCATGCCAAAATTTCTATTCACTTCACAAAATGGAACCAATTTCACATCCATTTATGCACAATAATTCTAATTATGCACAAAAGGGCCAAAAAACGCAGCAAACATGCATTTAAAACCTTGCCCATAAAGAAAACAACAACCAATTCACTTCAATTCCAACATTTGGAACAAATTTTAAAAACGGAAAAAAAAACACCACACACCTAATTAACGGACGTCCGTGAGAGTGGAATGGCCGGATGTGGAGCTTCGCAGCAATGGAAGGATTCGGCCGGCCGGAAATGGAGAAGCCGAAATTGGAGAGGAAAATGGAGACCGAAGCAGCAGCAATGGAGACCGGAAAATGGAGAAGACCGAAGCAGCGAGTGCGTTGGAACGAAGAGCAAAACGTAGCTTTTCAGCCAAAGTAAAAAAAAATCGGAAATGTTATTTACAGGTCACATATTACTAAATGTAGGACACTTTTTAAAATGTTAGAGTGTGAAATGACCGAAAAACCCCTCCCCCTTATAAAGTAAAAAAAAATTTCACTTGGCCTAAACTCCTCCTCGCTGCTTGCTGCTTCGGTCGCTGCTGGTTGCTACTTCGGTCGCTGCGGGTTACTGCTTCGGTCTCCATTTTCGGTGGCCTCTCCAATTTCGGCTTCTCCATTTCCGGCCGCATTCTTCCATTGGTGCGAAACTCCATTTCCGGCCATTCCACTCCGATGGGAAGCGTTAATTAGGTGGGGTGTTTTTTTTCCGTTTTTAAATTTTGTTCCAAATGTTGGAATTGAAGTGAATTGGTTGTTGTTTTGTTTATGGGCAAGGTTTGAATGCATGTTTACTGCGTTTTTCAGCCCTTTCGTGCATAATTATTGTGCAATGTGCATGTATGTTGGATGTGTAATTGTTTCCATTTTTTGAAGAAGTGAATGGAAATTTTGGTTTGAATATTGAAAGATTGCATTGTTTTGGTTGCTTAGTAATGTTTTAGTGTGGCTAAGTTGCGTTACCGGCTGTGGTGTTAACAATAGTAGGGAAAATTTTGTGGTTCAGCTTCGGGAAAACCGTTCTCCCCGTGAAGAACCGGAAAAACGCTTCGAGGAAGCAAATGTCACAGTGAAAAACGCCACCGGGAGCGTATGTTCCAGAGAAAAGCCTCTATCAGGCGTGTTTTTCTGGAACAAACGCCTCCAGGGGGCCTTTTTTTCTGGAAGGAGCGCCTCATGTAGGCGTTTGATCCAGAAACAAGCGCCTCGTGGAGGCGTTCGTTCCCCAAAAAAACGCCTCCACGAGGCGCTTGTTTCTGGATCAAACGCCTCGTTTAGGCGTTTTTTTCGGAAACAAGCGCCTCAAGGAGGTGTTTGTTTCCTTAAAAAACGCCTCCACGAGGCGTTTGTTCCAAATCTGTTTAGTTTTTAAATTTTTTTACATATAATATGTTGTTTGTTTATGATTTTTTTTTAATGCAGATGGGAGACAGATTTAAAGGTAATATATTCCGTCGGACGGGAAAGAGATCCAAATCCGGTAAGAGTAGTAATCCGGAACCATCCAGGGAGAGTGTTAATCCGGATAAATCCGGGGAGCCTTTTATTCAAGAGTCGAAAAATGCCCCGCGTATTCATCCAACGGCATCTGAGCGTTCGAGGAAGGTGTTTGCACGATCGCGTGCATCTTCTGCGACTGGGAATGTCATTGCTCCCATAACTGAAGACTCATTTCAACATTCCGTGTCTGGAAATGAGTACATTGGGGCGTCCTTTACAGAACAACCTTTCGCCCCACCTTTTTCAGATGTTGAGATGTCCCACGATGATGGTGACGGCGAGGGGGCTTATGGAAGAAGTGATGCTGAAGGGGTTAATACAAGCAGCGAACCAAGTAGGAGAGCTGGGAAAAGACTCATGGGCAGTGAGGCTAGGGCAGCGATTGCAGGGTGGAAGGAATACAGGGAGCTGGACCATCCGCTAGAAGGTGGTCCTGTAATCCCTGAGTTGCTCTTGAGTTTCAAATGCAACACTGCCTACCACGTCTGGCATGAAGAGGTAATTCTATTAAATTGCGCACGTTCATATGCGATGTTCAATGAATTAGTATTTTGGTAATTATCTATGCTTCGTTACTTGTGATCCATAATGGCATAATGAAGAAAGTTTGCACGGTTTATTATTATTATTTTTTTTTGCAAATTAAATGCTTTAGGAATTGTATCCCCTGGTTTTATTTCGTTGTTTACATTGTGTAAGAACGGGGGATACTGAAATGTCATAATGGGGGCGATCGATTGAAAAATTGGCCGGCCAATGAAGAGATGAAAAAGCTTATTGAGGGGTCTGGATTGGCCCATTTAGTCCAATGCATGCATGATGAGTTAGACGCCGCTTTGATATGTGCGTTTGTGGAGAGGTGGCATCCGGAGACCAACTCTTTCCACTTGCCGTTCGGGGAGATGACAATCACATTGCATGATGTTGCATACATATTGCGCATTCCGCTGGGGAGTAAGCTCATTTATGGCAAAACAAAGACTACACAAATAGCGACGGATGTTGCAGCTGTGTTGGGGAATGATGAAGTGAAAATGGATGGGCCTGGCTTTGTGAAGTTGACAAGCATTGAAGCGAATTGTGCCGGGAGATTTGACAAAGTTAATGCTGCCTCGGGTTATTTATTGTGGGTTTTAGGGCTTTTCCTGTTTGTGGACAAGTCTAAAACCCACGTTTCTGCGCAGTATTTAACTTTCCTTCGCGATATTGGGACAGTAAGTGATTACTCGTGGGGAGCTGCCACATTGGCGTACTTATACCGCCAACTTGGGAAGGCGTCAAGGGCACATAGTGTACAGTTTTCTACTTGTTTGACTTTGCTTCAGGTTTGTCACTGTACATGTTGCTTTCCTTATCATACTTTGATGTATTTCGTTACAAGATATGTAGTGATTGTTCTTCTGTTCATTATTATTAGAGCTGGATATATGAATACTTCCCAACATTCATCCCACCGAAGAAGCGGTCGTGGAATACTGGATGGGCGGCGGCAATGAAATGGCAAGTTGGTACTGGGAAGAAGTGTGTTGCAAAATATGATTTGGAGGCATACAGGAGGGCCCTAGATGCACTGCAGCCGAACGAGGTAATATGTCCATTCTTTGTGATTACGAACAGTTCTTTTATGTTATTGTGCTACATTTGGTGATTTATTTCATAATCGGCCAGGTTAATTGGATCCCATTTGAGCCAAATCCAGCATTGGTCCATAAAATCTCCTTGTATAGGGGCCTTATATATTGCGTTAACGTTGAAGAGCCCTATATGCCGGATCGGGTGTTAAGACAGTTCGGATACGCCCAACAAGTTCCATTTCGTGTCTTCAAACCGAAGGAGTGCTATAGAGGCCCAGAGACAAAGAAGTATGTCTGCAAATACGTTGCGGATCTAAGTGGTTGGGAAATCTCGCATACAAGGCTTTTGCGAGATATGAAGAGGGTGGAGTATACTGACGAAGCAAGCGAGGATTACCTTGAGTACTTCCGTCGCGTTCGCACATCCGTGTCAGTAGTGGTCCTGTCGAGGAATACACTCCTGATCCTACTCAGTTGTCCCTCAATGCAGTGAGTTTATGATGATGTTTTATTTTATTTTATTCTTACCTATATTTGTCTTACTAGTTGCTGATTGTGAACGTCATTTTACTTGTTACAGCGACTTCAGTATTTAGCCTCTCGGGCAGTCTATTTTCATCAAGGGTTGAACACGCTGTCAACCCTGAGACACGTAGGCAGGCTATTGCAGAAATTGCTTATCATTTGGAGGGCCTGATGCCGGGACTGGAAGAGCTTGCGCTGCGACCTCCATTTCAGCCTTAGTGCACAGCTTTCCTTATGTTTGGATTATGTATCTTGTGATTTTAGTGTAATGCTGGATGATTTTTTTTTTTTTTTACTCTCCAATACAATATATATGTCGAATTAGTGCCTTTTATTGGGTGTGCCGTTAATTGAAGTAAAGAAAAAAATTTAGTGATCCATTATGTGGTATGAACAGAGATTCAGGTGCTTATATACAGGGGAGACTCTGCCCAAATTTCATACCATTTAAACACAGTAGCACTGTTTTTGTGAAAATTTTGCGTTCCCGGATGTAGATAACATTGTTGGGTTCAATGCGCCGTTGTTTTGGTATCAAATCGCATGAGTAATGCTACTAAAACCAAGAAAAACGCCCTAATCAGGCGTTTTTCTCACGTATAATCGCCTGACGAAGGCGTTTATTTTTGAGAAAAACGCCTAATATAGGCATTTTTATCCCAGAAAACCGCATGCATCAGGCATTTTTCTCCAACAAAAACGCCTGAGATAGGCGTTTTTATTCCATTCAGTCGTCTACGTTAGGCGATTTTACCCAAGAAACACGCCTCACTTTTCTGCCGGAAAATCGCCTGCGGTAAGCGATTTTCTTGGATATAAACGCCTCTCTCAGGCGTTTTTCTCTGTTGACAACACCTCATTCATCCAATTGTCACTTCAACAACAACCCACATTCCCAAACATCTGCAGTCCATAGGATCCCTAATACAATACTGCAATTTAGCTTTTCTAAAGAAGTTAATTGACTTATTGTAATTCCCATCGGAATGTAATTGACAATACAAACCTAACCACAATCATGAACTATTGCAATAATTAGCAACATGACAAATATATTCTAAATATACAATACATCTATATGTCAATACAAACACAACGGAGGATGCCATAAATTTGAAATCATAAATCCCTACGCCCTAATCGATAACTATTGTGGGTTTCCTGTCTACATTGCCTAAGCTAGCAACGTACAAGCTCTGATATCTATCCAATCGAGGTTTTAACCTTTCCTCCAAAGCATCCTTCAGGTCGTCCTTATGGTGTCTCCACAACACACTGACAGGGGGCAACAGGATTTCACCTCTCGTCTCCAAACAAATGAAATGGTTGCCCCGGATATGTCCCATAGTGATATAAGTGGTCGGATCATCACATACACCGGACTCCCGCAATCGAAGTGGAAGGAAGGTGCAACACTCCTCTCCGTAAAAGCGACTACCCTCTGGTACCTCGTGGCGACAAGTAGTCCAAATAGATAAGTATCGAACCAGAACTCCTCTGTTGCTGAACTTATGTGGAAATCCAACACTTTAAGGGCTTTATAGTACATAGCTTCACCGAGAACGCCAAACCATAATGAGGCATACGCGTGAAGTTCATGTAACATCTCTCGTCGGACTTGCGACCAAAGTGAGTCGTCACCATGTACGAATTTAGAGATTACCCTGAACCCACAGTGTCCATCCCCCATTACATTTTTATAATCAACGACATAATCGAACACGAAGTGTTAACCAAAGACGGGAGGTTGAAAGGCCAGTTGGATTCGTTAGGAGTCATTCGAATACTCCTGGATGATGACCCACTTGACCTGCTGTGATCTGCACATAGTATTTGAATGCATGAACAATAGATGCATCATAATAAATAATTAAAACAAAAACCAATTGCAAAGGATATGACAACTATATGTACCTCTGCCTCTTGACCTGCCTCTGCCTAGGCCGGCTTCCCTCTCGGCATGCTCGTAGCCAGAAAGGTCTCGCTGCGTCGAGTTGTTCCTCGGCCTTCCCCTACGTGGCCTTTGAATGGGATCTGCGAGGTCAACAATCTCTGGATGCAAAGTGCTAGCATGACACCCGCTACCCTATAAATGTCTGCAGTCGAACGCTGCGAGGCTTCCACATACATCTCATGCAGTCGACCTTGTGCTGTCTGCCGTTCCCCTCATCCAAAGATAGGGTCCTCCAGAAGAGGTCCACATCCAAGGGATCAATAGGTATGTAATTCCTAGCCATTTCAACCATTTGATGTGCACACGGCAAGCCATAACTGGTTCGCAGTTCACAACCACACATCTCACTATTCACCCCATAGACTGCACCTTTTTTTGTATTCTTGTAACAACAACATATGCATCTTGCGAAACTCTGCCATTGATCTTACTATACAACATGTAATTGGCTTCACGGATTGTTTTGCTATGGGATGCCTCCATTTTACTACGTATCTCACAAAATGCAACTTTATTATCTCATTTATAGCCAGAAATATTGTAGGAAATGAACCTCTATCAGTTTTAATGGTGCGCTTCAATATTGCGTGCGCACTCTCAGCCCTGCATTTATAAAAGACGAACAAATGTAATGCTGTACATAAGGGAATAATGTGTAATGGTTTCATATATATAACTGTAGGCAACAAAATTGAATAGTCTCACATGTTGTTTGTGCGCCCTCCATAATGTTTTATCTCTTTAGTCCAGACTGAGACAAACTTGGTCCTGTGGGGATCCAACCAAGTATGGTGCAAATAATTAACCACGGACATCCACCGGCCTCTATATTTGGTCTCTATGATCTCCACAGCTTTCGTGAACTTTTCATACGTTAGAGCACTCATAACTCTTCTCCACCGTCGTTCAAACTCATCTAATATATCTTTGTCCGTACACACAGTGAGTGCTTTCTTCTTCACATCCATGGCAATATGCCGTTTACACAGTAGTTGCTCAGACTCGGGAAAAACAACGTGCACAGCTTTCATTAGAGCTGACTCTCTGTCCGTCATAACAACATGGGGATATGTCAATGGATCAAAAAGTTGCCTCAACCTAGTCATAGCCCAGAAGTAAGTTGGATATGTCTCATCCTTCAAGAAAGCAAAGGCAACATGTATGTATTGATCCGTCGGAACATAAGCGACTATCTGAAGCATAGGCATGTCATACCGGTTGGTCTTGTATGTCGTATCCATATACAAAATGTACGGAAATGTACGAAGCAGACTAGGAACATCCGCATGGGCGAAGAACACGTTCTCAAGCGCGTTCCGCTCATCTTCCGCTGTGTACTAATAGTAGTACCTGTAATCCTGCATCAGTTTCAAGAAATACTGTATAGGACTTAAATCTCTCCTTTCTTCTCTTCTAACCTTTGCCATTTCATTGTAAACCTGCCTGATACGTGTGACATTAGTCGCATTGTCATATCGCAGTTTTGACAGCATCTGCTTTGGAGCCACATTTATCTTTATCATTTCTGAAATTCTCTCCTTTTCCTTGTCATTCAACTGGGACTGCTTATGATGCCAGTTTCTAACCAGGGGTAATTCATGATTGTGGTGGCCTTTAATGACACTCAGCTTCCAGGTACCCCCACTAATTTCTTTCCCTGATATTTTAAAAGGACAACCAGTCAGCTTGCTACTAGTATTGTTACGGGATATTTTCCCTTAAACTGGGGGTGCTTTGCTTCTAACTTCCCCCGATCTATCACAACAAATGTCAACTCTCCCTCTTCTCCCTTTGAGATGCCCCTTCCACTTTTTAGAAGAGGTAATTTTCGTATCAAACCGATGCTCGGCAGCTCTGACTTCAACCTAACCAATCAACTCAGCTCGAGTCGTGAACTCTTCCTCAGTCCTAAATACATCCGTGTAATCTAGACAGTTTCCCTCATCCAATACGTGCGGAGCCTGTCAAGCAAACCAATATGATATTAGAAATTCCCGCAATCGGGGTAAAAATGGAGGAAGGCTATATAATCGCCTGTAGTGGGCGTTTTTTTCCAAAAAAATCGCCCCTCTCTGGCGATTATATTGGAAAAAATCGCCCAGGGTGGGCGACTTTTTCCAAAACAATTGCCTGAGAGGCGCGATTTTTTTGGAAAAAAACGCCAAAGGCCACCGATGTTATAAAAAAAAATTGCCTAACAGTGGCGATTGTTTATTAAAAAAACGCCCCACTCTGGCGATTTTTTTCAATAAAATCGCCAGTGTTGGGCGAGTTTTTCTTCAAAAATCGGTGGCCTTTAGCGATTATTCCAGAAACAATAGCCCAGGAGAGGCGATTGTTTTTTATACAATCGCCCGTCGTGGGCGATTCGCACCCAGTATCCCAAAAACATGCAAAAGGTCCTACCTTTAATCCATACAAATTGTAATGTCATACGTACCGTGTAATATGGATCTTCATTTGCATTTTTCGCCATGAAACTCAAGCAAAATTCGATTATTATGCTTCAATGAATGTAGTGAATTTTTGGTGAAGGGAAGAAAATGGAGAAGAAATGGGAGGAGGAATGTATGGATGTGTTTAGGGTTGTGGGATAGGAATGGATGAATAAGGTGGGTAAATTTGGGTTAAAATGTTGGTAAATTGTTTTTCACCAAGGTAAGTATCAAAGGTATTATAGTCTTTTTATCAATTAAAATTTTTAAAAGTGTCCTTCATTTAGTAAAAATGTACCTGTAAATAACATGGCCCAAATAATAATAATAATAAAAATTAGAGAGTGCTACTAACTAATCGTTCCATGATGCACTTTACATTAGTCAGAATTTTAAGAAATTATTTAAGACATTGGTTGGGGTTTTCTACCTTATTAATGTATTTTTATTAAGAAATTTTAAAAATAAATTTCATCCACTTCTTATCAAAATAGAGAAAGCAATTTTTGAAAAATCATTTTCAAAACAAAAGTAAAAATGGCTTTCTTCACAAAACTTTTTTTCACAAAAATTGGGTGGGCAAACTCGAACAAACCACAAAGGAGGAGAATTGCGACCAAATCGAAATCTTGTTTTGGTTACATATTTTTCACGTTGCTTTCTCGCCCTGGGGGTGTGCTTGGTTCATGTATTTGGGTTGGGGAATGATAGTGGGAATGAAAAATGGGTATTTTTTGGAAATTATTATTTGCAAGTACCATTTTACTAAATGCATGTACCACTTAAAAAATTTAATTGAAAAGACAAAAATGTTCTTAACTCTCTAAAATTTATCTTTTACATTTCATAGCACATTGATTCAAATTTCAGCCTCTCTAACATTTCACCATTTGAAATGGTGAAGAGATTTCTCCTTCAACTCCATCTCATTGAACTTTCTTTCACATTGAAATACATTTCATTCGAATTTTTTGACTACAGAGTCTGGACGATAGTTATGTTGTCGACCCATACTTTATTGTGAGTAAACTTTGTGTACATTGTTTGTTCTAAATTTTTATTTTTTTAGGGTTAAAAAGGTTGTCTACAGACCTAGTCCCGCCTGTGGAGCATGTTTTAAAAACCTTCGCCACTTTTATTTTTTTACGATTAAAAAGGTTGTTTGCAGACCTAATTTGCCCTCTGGCAGATGTTTTAAAAACATCCGCCATAGGCCGTGGGAAGTTTTCAAGAACCTACAGTCAAACTTGAAACATTCGCCATGAGCAGGACGAATTTTCAAAAAGATCCACCCATACCTAGTTAGGGTATTCAACAACTTCCGCCACAGGTCGGCATAAGTTTTGAAAAACTTCCACCAGATCTTTGCAAAGGTATTTCAGAACCTAGGCCGCCCTGTGGCGGAAGTTATTGAAAAATCTGCCAGCTCTAAGCAGATCTTTTAGAAACTTCCGCCTGCTCTAGGTGTAGGTTCTTGAAAGCCTTCGCTCAGACCTGGCGCAAGTTTTCAAAGGTGGCAGTAATTAAAATTTTTTTTTTTTAGGGTTATTTCATTACTATTATGTTTGATTTAGATTTTAATTTATTATAAATTTATATTTATGATGAAGACTTATACTTATTTATGGACAGGATTGTCATGTTGAAAATAAGGAGAGTTTTCCAGATTTTACTCATATTTTTCAGACGGATGGAAGTTTTTCAGTAGAGATGAGTTGATGAATTGGGTGGAAAGTAGGGCTAAGAATAAAAAATATTACCCAAGTTAGGTCCTCTAAAAAATAGAAATGGCTTTTAAAAGGTAGAAAAATGTAGAGTGTAGATCGGATTCGAGAGATTGGGAATAGTTAGGAGCAAGCCATCCCCAGTTGAAGAGAGAAAAAACAGCAATATAAGTAGTAAGTTGATTGGGTGCCCCTTTGAACTTGTAGGAGCCAAAATTATTGGAAGGAATTGGAAATTAAGTGTAAAGAACTATAAGCACAATCTACCTATCTTTAGGAACTGGCATACATCGACCTCCAAGTTAAATTAAGGAGAAAAGACTAAAATTGTAAAAATGATGAAGATTAACTTGAGGCCGAAACAAGTTTTGCAACAATTGCAGGCGAATAATGCGGAGACTGTTAGCCATAAAAGGTAGGTGTACAATGAAGTCCAAAAAGTTAAAAGGGTCAAAAGGGGAATTAAAGTTTCATACATTACTTCTTCAAACTTATTTATGATCATCATAAATACCACCATTGGCATACAGTGGGAGAAGAGAGTAATGTTATTGGAGATGCGTTATTCGCTCACTCCAAGGTGCCTGGTTTGCTTCGTTTGCTTATGTACGTGATTTATATCGATACAATATATAGACAAACATTACATGCCTTTATTGCAGATAGTAGGGCATGCTTCCATAGAACAATACTTTCACGTTGCATTTACCTTCGTGAGAGATGAGACATTCGAAAGTTATTTCTGAGCAGTGACACGATTGAAACAGTTATTTGATGAAACGAAATACCCAAGAGTGGTCATCACTAGTAGAGAGTCGGACCTACTGAAAAAGGAAGTATTTCCATTTTTAAACAACTATTATGCGAGAGACATATTTCCATGGATGTGAAGAAAAATGCACTAGATATCACAAAAATATATACAGATTGCAAATGTTGTGGTATATCGATGGGGCAGAGTGGTGGGTGCCTTAATAGAGGAAGAATTCAAGAATGATGTGGATATTATTGAGATGAAATTGGGAAATAGATTAAGAACAGTGGTGGATTATATGCATAAGACGTGGTTGAATTTTCACAAGCATATATTTGTATAACTCTAACTAAAGACATGCTTCATTTTGGAGGGCGTACAAACATGTGAATACCTTTTATTCTTACTAGTTTACTTTTATTTATGTATTACATGATAACTAATTTTAATCATTAAATTTTGTTTGTTTATGGTTTTCAAGGTTGAGAGTGCACACTCTCAATTAAAGAGGCATATCGGTAGGGGTGTCAAACGGGCGAGTTGGTTGGGTATTAATGTGTATTAAGTTAATGAGTAATAGCCACCCATACCCATTAATTAATGATTTTAATTTAAATGGGTAATGGATACCCATAGTACTTATAATACAAATGTAATAATTATTTAATGAGTAATTAGGATGACTACCTAATGAGTATCCATAACAGGTAGCCACAATAAACCATCTATAATATCTAATATTATTTATTATAATTTTTTTAATTTCATTTTAATTTTTTTAAATTTTGAAATATTTTATCTTTAATCATATATAATTATTTTTTTCAAATAAAATATTTAAGTTTTTTATACTTATAAAAAACCCCCCGCCCCGACTCCGACCCCAAATGTTGCCCGGAAAGGCAGTTCCGGCACTGGTTGATTCGGAGCGCAACCTGAATCGACTCATTTTAGATTTTTTTTTCTAAAATAAATTTAAAATAAAAAAAAATAAAAATAAAATTTGATCTGGGCATGAGATCAATACTTACCCCTAGAGGCAATTTTTTCCAATCTCATTGGGTGTCCCATGATACCACAATTTTTGGGAGGGAATTCCCATTATCATTTCCATTGGGTACTAGTTGGGAGGGAAATTAATAGGGAATAAAAATTGATGGGAGGATATGGATACGCATTAGGATCCAATGAGGACATATTATTGGGTCTATAATGGGTACCTAATTGGGACCCATTTTTTCCTAATTAATTCCTTTTTTATTTTTTAACATTTTAAAATTATTTCTTTTACTTTTATTTTGTCAATTTGTTTCAATTTTATTTATTCACTTATTTGATTTATATATGTATATATATTATTTATATATATGTAACAAATTTTTTAATAAAAATTAAATTAAATTAAATAAATTGCGGTTAAATGGATCGGTCCCTTGGGTCAAAATGGGTCGTGACCCGTTCATATAACTTTAATTTAATAGATAATTAAAAATAAAAACTAAATAAAAAAAACAATTGCCACCTCTACTTACCCCAAACCCAACCAAATAAAAAACTCCTTCTCGTATCTTCCCAGTCTCCACCCCAACCAAAAAATAAATTAAAAAAATCCTCCAAAAACCCTTCCGTATCCCACCCCCCCAACAACCCCAAGTTTTCAAATTTTAATTTTAATTTTAATTTTCTACTTCATAAAATTATAAATAAAATAGTTTTAATTCTTTTATTTAAGAAAATATAAATTGTCATATTATTTATATTAAAATATATAAATCTTAGATAACTATATGCATTATTTTAAAAAATAAAAATAATTTTATAGTTATTAGTCAAAACACCTTTTAATTTTTTTAAATACTTGTTTTAGCACATATATGTTCAAATAAAAATTAAAAATGCTCAAAATACATATTTTATAAAATATTTTTAAAAAAAACACTTTTATAAAAATGTTTTTGAATTACTTGTCCAAACAGAGCTGAAATATTTTGAAAAATAATTTTAAGAAAAGTATACGTAAAAGTATAAATTTTGAAGTACAGTTAAACATAATTTTCAAGTTAATATTATCATATCTATATTTTGCAAAATCCATTTATTATTATTTCAAAGTTAGTGTTTACGAACTTAAATAAATCTATGCCGAGAAAAAAAAGCAAAAAAAGAAAAAATTAATTAGAAAAATAGCTGAAGGAAAGAACAAAAGGAAAATAAAAAAACTGAAAATAAAAATATAAAACCAAAGAGGTCCACTGATCATGAAATGAAGATCAATGGGAGAATGCAATTTCCCACGGTGACAAATTTGCTTGGACATTTGAAAACTAGTAAAAATATCCAATAGGTAATACAAAGTAATTTTTTTGGGTACCCATTGAGTTACCCAATAGAAACCCATAATAATGGGTTTAGGGTACAAATGGCTTAGCCAAAATCCGCCAAATTATTTTTGTACCCAAAACCACCCAAACCCATTAATATTTTTGATGGGTGTTTTCAATCCAAAACCCAGTGGATTTGGGCGGTTTTGGGCTCATGGGTATTTTTGTCACCCTTACATGTCGAAACTGCTGCTAGTTCTTTTCCTGCTATTTTTTTGGGAATTAATGAAAGGGTAAATACACAATTACCCCATTGTGGTTTAGGAAAGTTACGCATCACCCCCTTAAGGTTTAAAAAGCTACAATGCACCCCCCCCATATACTTTTGTGAACTCTGTAAAGTGGAAAAAATGACCAAAATACCCCTGCTTCAAAACTGACCAAAAAATGGCAAAAATGACCAAAACGGCTTGGGAGATGGCCTTTTCGGGACCATTTATTTTGCGTCTCTAGTCCGATTCAGTCCGTTCCAAAAATACCAATTTGTAGACATGCATCAATACTAATAATCCAACTAATTTTTATAGAATTATAACCATTCTAATGACCTTTTACGAAGCATCAAACATGGCACGTCACACTATTTTTCCAGAAAACTCTTGCGAGTAGTCATCTTGAGGAGCCACCGCTACCGCCGTCATCGTCGCCGGATAACCGCCGCCTTCACCTTCAATCGATAGTCCTGCATCCCCTCAACACGTTCGTGGTAATCTAAGGACCTAGGTTATTACGGATCTTTTATGGTAATGCTTGAAAGTAGGCATAGCATCTTATAGTTTTGGAAATAATAGAACAAATGGGTTGTTGAAAATAAACCATGGATCTCGTATGCATGAGTTGCTTTTGTGTTCTATGGATGTTTTTAATCACCTAGGGTCGATTGCATCTAGTGGAAATGGTTAAAAACAAGATATGGAATTTATATGAAAATCAAGAACAAGAAAAATGAAACTTGAAAAAACAGTGGTCCGAGCCTAGTTCGGAGCAAGTTTTAACTACGTTAAAATAATCCATTACGCAAAGTAAAAGCATAGATTTAAATTCTAGCATACAGGCAATACGTTTAAATTCTAGTATACAGGCAATACGTAGAAGCTTTTACTTTGCATAATGGATTACTCTAACCTAGTTAAAACTTGCTCCGAACTAGGCTCGGACCACTGTTTTTTCAAGTTTCATTTCTTGTTCATGATTTTCATATAAATTCCATATCTTGTTTTTAACCATTTTCACTGGATGCAATCGACCCTAGGTGATTAAAAACATCCATAGAACACAAAAACAACTCATATATACGAGATCCATGGTTTATTTTCAACAACCCATTTGTTCTATTCTTTCCAAAACTATAAGCTGCTATGCCTACTTTCAAGCATTACCATAAAAGATCCGTACTAACCTAGGTCCTTAGATTACCACGAACATGTTGAGGGGATGCAGGACTATCGATTGAAGGTGAAGGCGGCGGTTATCCGGCGACGATGGCGGCTCCTCAAGATGACTACTCGCAAGAGTTTTCTGGAAAAATAGTGTGACATGCCATGTTTGATGCTTCATAAAAGGTCATTAGAATGGTTATAATTTTGCAAAAATTAGTTGGATTATTAGTATTGATGCATGTCTACAAATTGGTATTTTTGGAACGAACTGAATCGGACTAGAGACGCAAAATAAATGGTCCCGAAAAGGCCATCTCGCAAGCCGTTTTGGTCAGTTCTGCCATTTTTTGGTCAGTTTTGAAGCGGGGGTATTTTGATCATTTTTTTTCCACTTTACAGAGTTCACAAAAGTATAGGGGGGTGCAGGGTAGCTTTTTAAACCTTAAGGGGGTGATGCGTAACTTTCCTAAACCATAGGGGGTAATCGTGTATTTACCCTTAATGAAATGATAAATGTGCAGTTTGATGAAATCAAGACTAAAATGAAGGTTTCTTGGTCCAAAAATTTGCATGATGCCAACTACTTATTGTATAATAGGTTGAAATATAAAGTCTCGCACGCTTTTTATTTTATTGTTAAAAGAGGAATATGAAAAAAGACCAGTCTCATACGGAGTAAATAGTAGGGTTTGTGGATGCGAAATGAGAACTACTTTTAGTCTGCCTGTGCATATGAGATGGTAGATATGGAGAAAAATCACCAACTAATTGATTTAGCCGATGTAGACGTCTTATGGAGGACTCTTGATTTGAAAGTTCAAAATATTCCCAACAATCAGGAACATAAACAAACTACTGTTGAGCAAATTTACAAACTGGTTGGCAAGCTGTTAACCTCCATACTTAGAAATATACAAAATAGCAAGTAACATCCACAACCATGAGGTTAAGGTTTTAATAGTCAAAAACTTTTTGGCCCTTAAAAAATATTTTCCAAAAAGTTTTAAAGATAACAAAAGCAAAACAAATCAAAGCAAAGCGTAATCGAGCTGAATAAGTTTGATCGATCTTTCAACAAGCTTTTGATCGAGCTGTTGACGAATATAATCGAGTTTTTTACCCCCTTGTTCATTTATGGTTTGTTTTTTAATCGAGTCTAAAATGTTGTTCGTGTTCGTTTATTTAATAAAGGAACAATCTCGAGCCAAACTTTTAACGCGTTGAGCCTGACCTTGTTCGTGTTCGCTCTCAGCCCTACTCCCAACTGAGCACTATTGGCCCTAGATGACTTCCCAATCTAGCGATATAAGTTTGCCAAACAAACTGCGCCTTATGCATAACTACTTACCTTCTCCAAATTAAGCAGAAAGGCAGGAAATTTCCAATAACATGAGTTTTTGACTTGTCAAGAAATAAGGCTATTCCTAAAAACCAATAGTGGACATCTTCACAATACAGAAACCAGGCTCCATGCACACAACATCTAGGTTCCACACCACTCCAAACTCTTTTTTTAATTTTTTAACTTTCAATTTGCCATATACGTAATTTCTGAAAGTAGGAATGGCCAAAATATATGACACATTAAAGAGTAATTCTCATCTTTCCAAATGATAAATGTCAAGAATTTGTTTCAAAATGCTCTCTCTCCACGAAAGTAGAGAGCAATGCATCGTCTAACTCAACATGCATACAAGAGGCTAAATGAGCCAAACCAGACCTCTCAACTAGGTCTTTCATTGGCCCCATTTGAAACTTCCACTGTGATAACATGTTCATGCCATATGTAATAGGCAACGTGTCCCTTGAAACTTATCAGTAATTCAGGACTTGAGGGCCACTTTCAATTGAATGATCTAAAAAGTTCAAGTGTTTGTTTCCCATGGAATCGGGTTGTGGAATTGGAATTGGGACCCCAATTTTAAACTTTAGAATTGGCCTAATTCCAATTCCATTATTTAGAATTGGAATTCCAATTCTATAGGGGTTCGATTCCATGATATAAATTCTTTGACCTAAGTTTTCCAATTCCAATTCCAATTCCTTAATCCTTACTACCTCTCAAAACACCTTAATCCTTACTACCTCTCAAAACACGCGGGTCATATTTCGGGTTAAGTGAGTTATTTTCTAACTTTTTTTTTCTTTCTCCTTCCTTTTTCTTTTTCTTCTTCTTCTTCCTTCCTTTCCTTCTTCTTCTCACCCACCGCCGCCGCCCCCAACAAACTTAATTTCCAAATTTTTTTTCCTCCTTCTCCTTCCTTCCGTCCTTCTTCTTCTTCCCTCTCGCCTTTTTCTTCTTCCTTCTTCCTCTTCTTCTTCTTCTTCCCTCTCTCCTTCTTTTTCTTCTTCCTTCTTCTTCTTCTTCTTCTTCAAGCCGCCGCTGCCGTCCACCGCCGCCTGCCCATGCCCGCCGCCAGAGGTGGGTTTGTGATTATGTTGATGGGTTGTTGTTGTCGTTGTTGAGGGGAGGGGAGGAGGAGGGAGGTGGTGGGTTTGTGATGTTGGTGGCTTGTTTTGGGTTGTTGTTGTTGTTGATTTGGGTTCTGTTTTGGGGGGGGGGGGTGCTCGGGTGAGGTGAGTGGGGAGGAGGAGGGTGTGGGTGTGGGTGTGGGTGTGGGTGAGGGTGAGGATGAGGGTGGTGGGGTGAGATATTTTTTAATTTTAAAAATCTGAAAAAATAAAAATTTCCAAATAAAATTATTTTTGTAAAATTGTTTTGAAAAGCTTGTTTCTTTGTTTTGGTTTAAAACCAATTTAGTTAAAAATTTTTGTCTAAAACTTGGTTTGAAACTATCCAAGAGAACAGGCCCATAATAACAAATGGGCTTTTTGCTCTATTTTTCCCTCGGCTGCTGTTATTGCCAGAGCAATAATTAGCAGCCAGAGCAATATTTTGTTCTTGTTCCTAAATTGCCCTTTATTGGTCAACCATGCCTATCCTTCCCCCTATCTCTCCAGTCATCGCTGAAGAGTCCTCAATGTGCCCTTTAATATACAAGTCATGTGTAGAGGATCATGAGATATGGTGGTCCTCTTCCAAATGGGCAGCACATCTACCGTAGTAAAGCAAGGAAAACAACTTTTCCTTTCTTTGTGGTTGCTGGAGTTCAGATCTCTGCCTTTCCTTCCCTCCGACCAAGAATCTCCATGCCGCCGCTGTTAAAAAATTTCCGGCCGCATCTATCTTCTTCTTCCTTGGTTTCGCAAGCTGGGTTCTTTTTAGCTGCAGTCTAGGCAGCGAACAAATCAGCTTCAGATCTGTCGCGACTGTTCTCAATCGGACTTCAGTCGCTGCAACAGTGACCTCCTTCGGTGTTTTTCGTCGTTGCCCAAATCCATTTCCCACTGGGTCTTCCCAACCATCGTCGTCGTCGCGTCGCTGCGGCTGCCGCCGGGATCTAGTTCCAGAAGCGCCGCCACTTGGCCTTGTTCAAAGGTGGTGCCGCCACCCTTCTCTTTCTTTCTCCTTCAGTCATTGCTGCTGCTGCTGCTGCTGCTGCTGTATCAAGCCTAAAGACAACCCAGATCCCAATGGAATTCAACCAAAAAGAGAGAGTTTTCCCCAAGTATTTTCAGTTTTGCAGTACACTTCAACCAAAACAAAGGTCAGCAGTAGCTATGGAGAAAACTAATTAAAGAAAGTAACATGAAGGAGAAGAATTGAGAATTGAGAAATTCTCGCTGCCCATTTGGAAGAGGTTGAAGACATGAAGGAGAAGAAGATATGAAGTTTACCGTAATTAAAATTGATAAAGAGATGATGAAAAAAGATGACAGAAAAAGATTTTAAAAAATAAAGGGCAATTTAGGAAAAGAACAAAATATTGCTCTGGCTGCTAATTATTGCTCTGGCAATAACAGCAGCCTTTTCCCTCGATCAGTCGATTTACTCACACAAGGATCTCCCCTTCCTCTCTTCCATCTTCTACTTAGTAGCAATAGTGATGGTGGCAGGCGGCGACAGTGACGGTGGCTGGCAGGGACGATGACGGTGGGCGTGATGGTCATCTTACCGGCAACTTTGTGATTCTTGGGACCGAGGTAAGTTTATTTACTTTCTTTTCTCTCGTAATCTCGGATTTTGAAAGGTTAAGGGTACGGTGGTGGTGGGTGTTTGATTGAACTATTACGTTGGTTCTTGCGATTTCTTCTCTTTTGTTTGTTCTGTTGAAGATTTTATGTAGTGCTAAGTGTTTGATTTGTTTGAGGAATTAGTTCAGTTTTGGCTATCGTATATATTTGTTTCAGGGCTTTTTAAAAAACAAAACCAAGCATACTCCAAAACAATGAAAACCAACGGTGTTTTGGTAAGAAATGGCTATTCAAATCAATCAGTTTCAAAGAAATTAACCCTCGAAAAATGTCCAAGTGCACCATGTCTGGTTTATTTTCTGTTTAGCTCTCAAGAGTCAAGACTCAGGATGACAAGGTTTACCAAATTGGTCATCTAATTCCATCTAACCCAGTTGACTTGGTCAAAACAATATTCTTTTTCTCTAGATTGTGCATTTTAGCAGTTAATTTGCCCACAAGCCGTAGAAGAAACTGAGAAATTGCAACTTGATTAGGCTGTAGCCATGGCTGATTATACGATCCCAACAAAGTTGGACTACTATGAGGACATGTTGAAAGGTTAAGGGTACGGTGGTGGTGGGTGTTTGATTGAACCACTACATTGGGTTCTTGCGATTTCTTCTCTTTTTATTGTTCCGTTAAAGATTTCATGTAGTGCTAAGTGTTTGATTTGTTTAAGGAATTAGTTCAGTTTGGCTATCGTATATATTTGTTTCAAAGTTTAAGGGGTTGTGAAATCTTGTAGTCATATATTGTTTAAGCTTTTAAGGTGTGATTCTTGTTATTTAGTAATTTCTCCATCTATTATATGGTCAAATTTCCACTTGATTGAATCCCTGATCGATGACCCTTGCTGATGATAATTTTGTTCTGTTATGTGGGATGTTCTAACTGTGCAGTTTTGTTCTTGTTTTCTTAACAAGGAGGAAGAACTGGGTTCGATTCAGTAGTAATTCTTTGTTTAATATGAGAAGACTATCAATGCTTATTTTTAGGTTTACAGCAAGGAGAAAGTATAAATGTTGCAATGTGCGTAACTCTCATTTCTAATAAGAGCTATGGTTTAATCTGTTCATCCATTTGAACAGACTAAACTTTTTGAAAATGCTCAATGGGGCTAACTTGGCTTTATTCTTGAACTATTGTCTAGCTACCTTCAACAAAACTAATGTTATATACTATATAAGCCTCTATCAGTGTAATTCCTAAGTGTTGGGGATGCAACTATTTTTATTCTCTTATCTTTCTATTTAGAAAGGGAAATATAAAAGGAAAAATAAAAATAAGCTATAATCTACTTTACTACTTTACTGTTTTCATCTGGGATTATGCTGTTTTTGCATGCTTTTGAGTTTATTTACTATTTGCTTTCTTGGTTCCTTTGATGGTTTCATTTTGTATATTTCTTGATTGTGAGCAGTTGTAGTTAGAGTAAATTGTTCAGTTCATCACGAACCTTTGGTCATATTACTCGAATGGACACGATCCTTTAAAAATCAGTTTTTTCATCACAAACCTTTCGAAAACGTTACAAAACATGACATTCCTTCTATCCTCTCCATTAACCCACTAACGGCAGCAAAATTTTGAGGGTAAAATTGTCTTTTTTCATTCTTCCTAAACCCAAAATCGTGCTTCTCACAATTGCATATGAACTAAATCACCACTCGTTGCTGCTTCCAGTTTCTCTTTCTTTTGCTGTTTCGCTGCAGCTGCTCCAGTGTTCTTCTTCTTCTTTTCTTTTTCCCCCTGTTTCGTAGCTGGTACTTCCATTTTCTTCTTTCTTTTGTTGTTTCGCTGCTGCCGCTCTAGTTTTCATCTTCTTCTTCTTTCTTTTTTTTTTTGTTTTTTTTTTTTGCTGTTTCATTGCGGCTGGTTCAGTTTTATTCTTCATTTTTTTTATGTCCTTTGTCGTGGCTACTGCTGGATTTCAATTCGTAAAAAATTTTTTGCCGCAGCCGGGTATCATCTTTGCGTTGTTGCAGCTGTGCGCTGCTTCCGATAAGCATCGGTCATCACGTAGTTTTGCTTTAAAAAATCCAGCAGTTGAGGTTTCATGGGTTTCGAAAGACGCAGCGGCAAGTGGCTTGATGTCATGCTTATTAATTATTACAATTAAAGTGAATAATTTTGTATTTAGCCAAACGGCCATCTTTGCGTGTTTGTCTCGTGAGTAGGATTTTGTGAGAATGTTTATATATAGAGCTATAGCAGCAAAAGAGAGGGCATGTAAAAATTGATTATGAATTCTTATCTATACAATTTCTTCTACATCTCATCAAAATTCTCTTCTCGTCTCATAATCTCTGCTGTTCTTTTCTCATATTTTTTCTGCAGATTACTACTTGTAATTTGCCTGACAGTTTGGGTTAATTCAATTTCTGGGAATTTACGCGTTTATCTTTGGTTAGCAACTGCAATGTTTTCCCTTTCTCCCATGACCTGAGTGTTCCGACAGTTTCTTGAACTGACAATCCATCCAAAGATTCCGGCGAGAGCGAAGGTTGCTAAAGGTCGTAACGGCAGCGGCATCAACGGCATCTGTTCGGAGTCTGATAAACGCAAGTGAATTAGTCTGTTTCTTCGTGTTTCCACTGAAGTTATACCTCGGGAAGTTCGGAAAATTGGAGCCGGCATCGATTCGAACAAATTGACGGAGAGGCAACCTTAATTCGTCGACCGTAAATCAAGGTATATCAATTGCTTTTTTGTTATACAAATTTTCTCTCAATTTCAGGTTTCGTTCGATTTCCTTACCAGCTCACATATATATTTTTCAACTGTTGACCTAGTTCTTCTTCCTTCGGTGGTCGGCTGTGAAATTGTGTCCGGAGAATACAGGGTTTCGGATTATACTTACGGTTTATCTTCTGGAAGTAAGTCGAAATTAAGATTTTTCTTATTGGCTTGGTTTAGGGCTTCTGCAAGATACTGTAATTTTTTATTTTATGTGTATTTGCATTGCAATTTCAGCCCAGACTGGTTTTCCACTGCAATTAATTTCTGGACTGGTTTTCCACTGCAATTTTTGGAGAGTATTTTTTAATGGAATGTTATTTTCTCTATATATGTTTCTGGATTGTTCTTCTCTGTGAAAATTATCATGAATAAATTTTTTTATTTGTTTAAAATAAAGAAAATCAAATTTGAGTGGAAATTGAGTAGAAAGAAAAAACATTAAAAAAAAAAGTATTGGGAAAAAATTTGGACTAAAACTCATAATCTTTACCTTGGGCTGAGTTCTAGTTTGAAACCACAACTCAGAACCATTTTCTGAGCTGAAACCATTTGAAACCAGAAGTCAATTTTAACTTAAGAACAGGCCCAAGAAAAGAAGAAGAAAAAGAACGACAAACCCAAACGCAAAACAGGAGAAGTCCCTAGCCTGCGCTGCCCGCTACCTCTCCACCGCACGGACCGCTCTCCGCCTCCTCTCCACCACACGAACCGCTCTCCGACTCTTCTCCACCGCACAGAACACTCTTCGCCTCCTCTCCGCCTCACTCTTCTTGGCAGCCTGTCCCTCTTTGATCTTCCCCCCGGCCAGCCAAAACAACGGAGGTTGAACTGTCGCACACAGTGCGTGTTTTTCTTTATTTTTTTGGGGGTTTTTGTTTTTGATACAGAGCTTAAATTGCAGGGCTGAACCGTTGCTTAGTCTGTATTATTTTTTCTTTTTAGGATACAGGGCTGCACCCTAAGGTATTTATTGTTCTGTTCCTGCGCCCAATCCCGCCGTGAGTCGGCGGTAATTGCTCTAGTTTTTTTTTTTTTTTTTTTTTTTGGGTTGTATTTCGACTGATATTGTGTCCAGTCTTTTTGGAGTGAACTTTTTGCTGTTCCTTGGGGAATATGTTGTTTGGCGTTTTAGTTTGTGATTAATTTGTACAAGTTTTGATTCCAAATTAACCTAAGAAAATGAGCTTGCATCTTTTTTGGTGGGAAAATGTTCATATTTATTTTAGAACCAGCTAGCATCTTTAGGGTTGTAGAATTTGATAGAATGTTAAGGAGAATATCCACGTCCTCCAACTTCTTCTGCCAAACAATATTGATTCCTTAATTAGGGTTTTATCTCAACTAAAAAGTTCCATGTTATCAGTTCGATTCAACATCAAATTTGGCTCAGAAATCTGTAAGTACTATGGAGGATGAATGAAAAGATAGATAGCAGAAACGACAGCATTGCCATTTTTCCATCTTTTTTCTTTTTTTCACTATGGTTCATTAATGTTGGTGGAAAGTTCCTGTCATTTTGTTCTTGATTTTGGTAACATTTAGTTTAGAAGTCTCTTTTTAGTCTTGAATGCATGGGTTGAATATTAAATTATGATATTTTAAAGTGCACATATTTCTTGAAAATTATTTGGAAGTTCTTTCTACAGTGATAATGAGCTAGACTTTGATAATGTAAAGCAAAAATGCATATGAGTGATATTAAATTGGTTATAGTAAACATTTGTCTTAAAATCTTCGTGTTTGACTGTCCCAATTGTTATGTTTGTCTTCGATTGGTTGTTTAGCGAAAGTCAGGCTCCTTTTCATGTAATGATCATTGACATATTCAATGCACTTGTGGAGCCTTGGTATTATTGTAATATCCTTGTTTGGTTTCTGAACATTAGTTTTGGGTCCTACAAGAATCATATATGTATATGTTTCTCTATGTAATATTTTATAAGTTTTAAAATCGTGTCAACAGATTTTGTGCTTTTCCTCTCATGTCAGCGGATTTCCCCTGAAATGGGTTTTGGAAAGCTATTCTCTAAGCTGTAAACTATCAAAATCCAGCAATTTCTCTAATAAGTTTCTTGATGAGTGACCTTGATTTGGCTGTTTTCTAATAAGCTGTATGTTTTTTGTCTTATAGAATTTTGGCGTCACTTTTTAAAAATTTCCATTCACATTGGTAGTGTAATACTATCATACAGGGAAGAGGTCTTCTTAGCCTATCATCGTTTTTTACCTTTATGAACTTTTAGCTTTTATAGAGTGTTTCTTTCATGTATCCTTTCTTATAGTCCCTGGTTCTCTGGCTAGCCCAGTGGTTTGCTTTTAGTATCTGGAGTTGCCTCAATTATTAGCTGAGAATGGCAGAAAAGAATTGAAGCATTCTGGTTTCTTTTAGATTTTTTCTTCCCAAGTCAGCTGGGGAGGGTCTCCCTGCCCCTGTTTGAAGCTATATATGATTTTATCTAAATATGCACTTGCTTTAGTTTGGTACTTCTTTGAATTGTTAGTTTGCTTTTGTTGTGGTTTAGTGTATCAGTGTTTTGATTCTGGCTTTTTTGTTGTTGTGCTGAACTACTATCATGGTTTGGTGATGGGTTTTGGTTTCTTACTAGCAGATTCTGAAAGATGGATGAAGATCAAGAAATGGAGAAGTTTGGGATGGAAAAAGATTTTGAGGATGGGCAATGGATTGATGGTGAATTTTATTATCGGAAGCGTAAAGAAAAACAAACCCAGACCAGAGATGATGTGTTATATGGGATTTTTGCTGGGGATAGTAGTGATTCTGATTTTGAGGGCTTAGGATCTTCAAAGAAACGAAGGAAGGATAAAAATTTGTTGGGCAAGGCTGACTTTACAAAGCCTGTTAATTTTGTTTCTACCGGTACTGTAATGCCTAGTCAAGAGATTGATCAAAACTCTAAGGAAGAGGAGCAGTTAGATGATGAGGAAGTTGATAAAATGCCATCTGGGCTTGGTTTTAATGTGGGTTCTTCATCCAGAACTGGTTTGGAGGAGGTTGGTAGTAATAAAAATGAGGAGAATGAGTTCTTGCCCAGTGCATTCGGGAAAAAAATCAAGGAAGGAGCTGAACTACGGCGTGAGAGAAATAGAGAAAAGTCCTTGCAAACAAGGAAGTCTTCCCAAATGGGGAGGAAGGATCCTCAGTCGGGTGATGTTGGCGTGTTTGAGAGGCATACCAAGGGAATTGGTCTGAAATTATTAGAAAAGATGGGTTATAAAGGAGGGGGCCTGGGCAAGAATGAGCAAGGTATTCTGGCTCCAATTGAGGCTAAGTTGCGGCCTAAGAACATGGGGATGGGTTTCAATGATTATGAAGAGACCAAGCCAGCATTGAAGAAGGAAGAAAATTCTGCTCCTCGTGTCCTGCAGCCTGCTGAGGGCCCAGCAAAGGAGAAACTTTGGTCCAGGAAAGCTCAAGTTAAGAAGGTTTACATTACAGCCGACGAGTTGTTGCAGCAGAAGCAAGAGCAGAACCTTGAACGTGTGCAGAAAGTTTTTGACATGAGGGGTCCTCAGGTTCGTGTCTTGACAAACTTGGAAAATTTGAATGCGGAGGATGTTGCAAGAGAGAATGATGTACCCATGCCTGAGCTTCAACACAATTTGAAACTGATTGTGGATTTAGTTGAACTTGATATCCAGAGAATTGGCCGAGACTTGACAAATGAGAGGGAGACTGTTGTGAGTTTACAGCGGGAGAAAGATAAAATTCAAAGTGAATTGTCCAATCAGAAAAAGCAGCTGGATAGCATGCGGGAAATAATTAGTGTAATGGAGCGTATCGGAGAGGAGAGCTCTTTGGGTACACTTACTCTTGAATCACTTGCAAAGTCATTTTTGGATATGCAAAGAAAATATGGCGATGATTATAAGCTTTGCAATCTACCATGCATTGCATGTGCACATGCTCTTCCATTATTTATTAGAGTATTTCAGGGATGGGACCCTCTTCAGAACCCGACACATGGGCAAGAAATAGTGTCTCAGTGGAAGTCCCTCCTGCAAGAAGACTCCCGAAATTTCTTTGGTACTACATCCCCATACACACAACTGATTATGGAGGTTGTGTTTCCTGCTGTAAGAATTTCTGGAACGAACACTTGGCAGGCAAGAGATCCTGAACCAATGCTTAGGTTTCTTGAGTCTTGGGAAAGGCTTCTGCCACCTTCTGTCCTTCATAATTTTAGACAGTATTATCATGCCAAAAATATCAGCTGCTGTAGATTCCTGGGATCCTCGTCAGGAAACAATACCAATCCATTCGTGGGTTCATCCTTGGTTACCACTATTGGGAAACAAGTTAGAGCCATGCTACCAAACAATCCGTGATAGATTGGAAAGTGTTCTCCATGCATGGCATCCCAGTGATATGTCAGCATATTACATTCTTTCTCCTTGGAAGACTGTGTTTGATTCAACCAGTTGGGATAAACTTATGGTCCGGTATATAGTTCCAAAGTTATTGACTGTCATGCATGAGTTCCAAATAAATCCAGCAAATCAGACGCTTGACCAATTCTATTGGGTTCGGACCTGGGCAACTACTATTCCTATTCAACACATGATTGTTATACTGGAAGTTTTTTTCACAAAATGGTATGGGGTACTGCATCATTGGTTGAATTCGAACCCAAATTTTGAGGAAGTGAGGACCTGGTACTTGGGTTGGAGGGATCTTCTTCCTGCTGAACTTTTAGCTAATGAACACATTCGTTCTAGACTTCATGGTGGCCTTGCCATGATGAACCAAGCTGTTGAAGGCATGAAAGTTGTCCAACCTGGGCTGGGAGAGCATATATCTTACCAAAAGAAAATTGAAGAAAGGCAGTTTGAAAAAGCAGCTGCTCAGGCTCATGAACGAGGTCCAGTAGGCTCGGGCAATGGTACTCATGTGCAAGGAAGTACTGGGTATGAGATGAGCTTGAAAGAAGTTATTGAAGTGCATGCACAGCAGAATGGTTTGTTGTTCAAACCAAAACCTGGCAGAATGCAAGATGGTCATCAAATATATGGGTTTGGTAGCATTAACATTATTATTGATTCGCTTAACCAGAAAGTGTTTGCGCTGATGGAGGATAGATGGATATTGGCATCTCTGGAGCAGTTGTTGGATTTGCATAATCGAGCTGTTTTGAAGAAACGTTGAGCCAGAGAGAATATCTTTGTTTCATGTAGTGACATTTTTGTTGTCCGAATGTTAATTTGCCGTGACATTACTAGCACTTGATATTGTTGTGTTTCTCTGTTTCTGTAACATAAACGAAACTATTGTCTGTGATCCAGATCTTTGTTCTTTTAATTTAATTTCTGTATGCATTTCTGAAGCTGTTCTTAATTTTCTTTCCATGTTGTGTTCCAGCCTCCCTGTTGAATTCTTAGTCTGGTGAGAGCGTCAGTTAATGATCTTAACATGTTATTGGACCCTGAAGTTTTTCTTTGAAGGGTAACTACTAACTGTAATTTTCGCTCTTAGCAGGATTATCTATAGTATATTGAAGGTTGCGGTGAGAAGCTTCCATTGATGATTAAACTTCAATGGGATTCTATTGACGGTCATACCCTGTTTGAACACTTTCTATGTTTGGTTTGTTTTATCACTTTTCATTAATCTGTTTAGCAATTACAGTTTTTCACGTTTTAGAATTTCTTCGATGGGATTGAGCATTATGGGACTTGACACATGAATAGTGGAAGTTGAATGCTTTTTGATGGTAGGAAAGCTGAAGGTGGCTATTTACATCGTAAAGGCTCTTGACAAGAAAGTATTTGACATCATTTTGGTGACTAATTGATGTAGAATGAAGGCTAAATGACTAATTGATGTCAAAAACTCGGCAAGAGTTTTTTTCCCCCTAAATAATAATTAATTAGTGAAAAATTCTGAAGATAGGGTGGCTGGGATTAAGTGTTGAAGGCTAGTTTTCATTAGTACTATGGGTTTTTTTTTTTTTTTTTTTTTTTGGGTACTGAAGGTTAGCTTTGAAAACTCACCTTCAGTACAAAAATTTCTTTTTTGTATTTGTACTGAAGGCGTACAAATTTTTGTACTGAAGGCGTATTTGTACAATGGAAACTTATCAAGAGGCTAGTTTTCCATGCAGAATTGCATATGGATGATACATAGTAGGTGAAATTTATTTCATGTACAGTGATATCGCATTTGATGATCATTACTTTGACTTGTTGAAGATTTCTAATTCCATTTGAACTTCAGTAAATGGTCCCAATTTACGCTTGATTCTTGTTGCAACATAGTTTGCTGTTAGTTTTAAAATTTTCTCGCCCCACCTCGTACTTGATACCCTTTAACAGTTTTAAATTGCCATTGAACTGATGTGGAAGTAAGTTTCTTATTCTGGTGTTGATATGTTGCTTGATTCAAATAAATCTCTGTGGTCACTGTGAGATTGACATCATAGTAAGGTTGTAAATGCATTATATCTGGATATGGGTCTGATTCGGCTCCAACCTTTTATGTTTGACAGCAACCTAGGAATATACCTATATATCCTTTATCTACCCAAATTGTTGAATTATAGGTGAAATTATTTCTTGTACAAGGATATTGCCTTTGTTGATCATTCATTTGACTTGCTGAAGAGAGGTCCTCTACAGGGCAGAGGAGGTCTTGGCCTGAGAAAGACAACTATGATGAATCAAGCATTGTTAGAAAAAATAGCGTGGAGGATGATAAAACAGCCAGAGTCACTGCTAAGTAGCATTATGAGTGTCAAATATTTAAGAGGAAAGGATTTTCTTCAAGCTCCAGTGGGCAAACAAAGCTCATGGGGATGGAGGAGTATTCTGTGGGGAAGGGATCTAGTGAGGCCACATCTGAAATGAGAGGTAGTAAATGGAACATTTATAAACATCATGGAAGAATGGATCCCAGGAGTACAAAATCCATTGTGGATAGACCATCAAGTCCTGAGCAGAACTTATCTGAGGGAGAAAGATCTGATTCAAGAAGACAGAATATGGAGGATGTCATTGCTGGGAATTTTCTTTGATGAGCACACAATTCAGAGGATATTATCAATATATATCCCCGGAGCTGCGGAGAAAAGAAGTGATGAAAGAATTTGGCCATTCAATGAACAAGGACAATATACAGTCAAGAGTGGATATAGATTGGCGAAGATATGGAGAGCTAGCTGAAACGGGAATGACAGACAGCGCGACCAGCAAGTGTTTCGGCAAAATAAATTATGGAGACAAGTATGGAAGCTTCCAACACCACCCAGAGTAAACTATCTTATTTGGAAAGCAGTCATGGAGGCTCTTCCCACTGGCAGTGCAATGCTAAAAAGAAAGATAATTCATATCTCTACACGTGAAAGATGTGGCCAAGAGGAAGAGACAATAGATCACTTATTCCTGCTATGTGAACACTTTAAAAGGATTTGGAGATGTTTAATATAGGCACACAGCGATCCCATTTAAAGAATGGCTGATGAGATGGCTGGTTGCAACAGAAGTGAGCAGGCTGTCGACTTAGCAGAAAAATGAGGGAAAGCAGGCGGAGGTGTAGGGGACAAGAAATCGAATTTAACCTTTGCCAATGGAAAGGAAATCATGGAAGGAGAAGCATATGAAGCGGAACAACTGGAAGCAATCATAGTAACTGACGAAGCTTTCAGAAAAGACTCATGCAGAGGTGGAGTGGGATGGATAGGAGTAGATAGAACAAACACACAAGACTGGGAGAAGGCATGAGGAAAGTTTCATCGACATCTCCTGTAATGTCGGAACTCAAGGCAATATTAGAGGCTGCACAATGGATAAGGGGGACAAAGGCTGGACAAAGTGCCACTTCTCACAGATAACCTCAGCTTGAGGTCAAGGAGATAGTAAATGAGATATTGAACATTGTACGTCTGTTTTTCAATTTGTAATATTAGAAAAGTAGTAGGAAGATCTTGTGTAACTGAGGCTGACCAGTTGGCCAAGCTTGTAGTATCTGTATCATTTATGAATGGAAATAGTTTGGTGATGTGACGCAAAAATTGCAACGAAGGAAACGATGCTTCTTCACGGCCCAATAGACGTTTGTAATGAACAATAACCCAATTTGTATGAAGTTGTGCTGTGAAGGGAATGAACGAAATTGAGATGGATTATGTGATCTAAGTTGCTGAGCTTGGCCAATATGATGAACTTGATGATTTTGCACTGCTCCGTTCACCAATTGATGATTAATTCAGAAAAGGAGCGGGGCTTTCCCCCCTGTATAGGCTCCGACGATCAAGTCAGTAATATGAAAGAGAATAAACAATATGAAACAAGAATGTTTTCAGCAATTGTAAATGAGAGAACAGCTTTAAGAAATGCTAGAAATTGCTTATTCGAACCTGCCTGAATGAGGCTTGTGCCTGAGTATTTAAACTTATTCTTGATAGTTCCGTTGAGTAATGGAGACATACGCTCCCACTTATTCCTTGTGTAATGATGTTTTTGCCTTTCTGGGAAAACTGGCTTTAGCTTTCGGCTCCACTGTCATAATTGCTCTGCACATACTAAAATAATGGTCCTACCATGATATATTATTATCTTTATTTTCAGGTCGGCTTAACCGATCTAATCTTACATTACCGACCTAAATAGAGATGAGTTAACAATTGACCAATCTAACTTCATTAAGTTTTTACCGACCTGGGATTCTTGAGTAATACTGACATAATCATACCGATCTGAGCTATAAGGTTTACCAATCTAAGATTAGTTTATTCTGACCTAAACTTTAGTGAGTTTTCTTGTTCAGTTCATGACCAATATAAGATTATATGACCGACCTAAATTTGTAACAGAGACTCGTTTTGTGTGATCTTTCTGACCTGAACATGGATCTGGGCTTCTCTATCTTTTATTGTTTCTTAGTTTTTAATTAACTGGGCTAGGCCCAATGGGGATTTCAATTTTATGCACATCAACAAGCCCCCCCAGTGTTAGGTTTTACCGATCTAAAACTTAATACTCTTTGGGTTTTCCGAGCTAAGACCTAGCATAAAGGATATGTTTTTCTAGATTAATCCGAGCCAATTTTCCGAACTAAGCAATATTCCGTATTTTTATTAAGCCGTATGTGACTTAAAGGCGATTTTCCAGTATTTATCCGACCTATACTTCATATAAAAACATGAAATATGAAATCCGACCTATAAAGAATAGTCTCTTCCATCTGTATAATAATAAGTGTAATTCCGATCTAAAGAATTTGAACAGTTTTCGGACAAATAAATATAATCATAAATACGTACCTTTACGTTCCCCTAGGTCAGGATTTTGAAGAGGCGGATCGGTCGGGACACGCCTTTACATCTATCGATATGACTTCCAAGGTCGTTTTGTGTCTTCAAGGTGTCATTAATGAATGCAGCTTTTGGTCTGCCCACGTCTCTTCGATTTCCCCGAGGCTCCATTATAAAAACCGTGATAGCAACACACATTTGGCACCTTACTTCATTTCGCTTTCCTGAAAAGAGAGAAATTTGTTCTTACCTTCCTTCTCCTTCCCTTCGCCGGAATTTTTCGAAATTTTGCCGGAGTTCTATCGTTGTGTCCTAATTCCTGCAATCTCCGCTAAGGTTGTTGTCCCACCGCTGTTACCTTCCGTGGTCATTCCTTTCTCTTTCTTTTATCAGTCTTCAATGGCCTCCGAGAGAAGCTCAGGCACCGAAGCATCGCGTCTGGCACCGGCAGCAGGTTAGCGTCCTTGTCTGATGATTTATTTTTCTTTCCAATCTGTCTTGTTTGAGTGATTTGTCCATGATTATTTGCACTGATTGCTGTAGATTCGGCTGCCACACACGAATTTAAACCCGAGGAAATAATTTCACAAATGACTATGGCCGATTTAATAACCCTTAGGTCGACCCATTATATAGATCCTTCTGTTCCTATTCGTTTACCCGAGCCTGAAGAGAGGATAAATACTGTTTCTAAGGGTTGGGTCGGAGTGTATGAATATCATATTAGTTTTGGATTGAGATTTCCGACCCTAGATCTATTAATCGAGATGTGTGATTTTCTGAATATTGGGCTGAGCCAACTAGTACCCAATTCCCTTAGGTTTTTGATAGGGTTCATGTATATGTGTTTTGGGGCTGGAGTTCGACCTACAGTAGACCTGTTTTTTCAATTTTATACAGTCCGAAAATACCCTTATGGTAAATGGTGGGTGACCTTTCAGAAGCGTAGGAATAGCCCTGTGATTATTACCGACTCCCCTGATACTAATAAACAATGGAGGGCTAGGTTTTTTATGGTAAAAGCTGAGGAAGCAAACCTACCCTACCGTTGGTCCCCATTTATTTTACCAGTTGAACAATCCAGAGATAAGTCCGACCCCAGAGTTCAATCAGACTATAA
This sequence comes from Leptodermis oblonga, assembly GCA_016801395.1. NCBI lineage: Eukaryota > Viridiplantae > Streptophyta > Magnoliopsida > Gentianales > Rubiaceae > Leptodermis > Leptodermis oblonga. The sequence goes on from VMRK01000051.1 coordinate 51,026, forward strand.
GGCGTTAAGAAACCATAGTAGCTCGGACAAATACTCGGTTAAATTTCCTTCAGAGGTTCTACTTGTTTCGGCCGGGCTAAGCCAATCCCCTAATGTAGAGAGTAAATACCTGTCCCTTGAACTCTTTATTTATGATATCCTTATCCTTCATAATTTGGTAATTTTTTATTTTTGCATTTTACCTGTTTTCAGGCGGTCTCGGTGGATTTGGAAGGAAGAAAAAAACCACCAAAATTATTGCTGCTTCTGGGGTCTTCCAAAAGACCAGCTGAGATCGACCTTACTGAAGAGGTCGAGGTGGCCGATCCTCCTAGCTCGGCGTTGGTGACTCGGGTTACGAAAAAGAGCAAACCAACCCCAGAAGAAATCCAGGCAGCTAAGGCTGCTAAAGCTCCACAACTGTTGACGGCCCCCCGTGTGATCCCGAGCTGCCGAAACCTGATGATCTTTGGGGCCCTGTGGACCCGTCAACAAAAGAAAGGGTTCTTCTGCTGAAGGACAAGAAAGATAGGCCGATCTCCTTAGCTCGGCCCATTCTTCAAGTGCATTTACCAGAGCCCCTGCCTGAGGATGTAAGGCCTTACCAAGAGCTGGAGGCTGAAACTGAAAGGTCTTTTGAGGAAATGGTACAGGTGGGCAACCAGCTCCGGCAAAACATGGAGCTGATGATGAAGCAGGAGGCTTTTCTTGCTTCACACATAAAGAGGGTGAGTATCAGAAATTTACTAAAGTCCGAAAATAATGATTTACCTTGGCTGACACTTCTGGCTCGGATTTTTTGCAGGTAGCCTATAATTATGCTGCTACGTCAAAAAGGGCAACAGCTTTGGACATCTTGGCCCAAAGTTATGAGCTAGAGAGGTCGAAGAAACCGTCCGAGGCCGTTGAAGATCTAGAGTTTCAGCTGGGGCTCGAGAAAAGCAAACTTTCAAAGCTTGGGGTTGAAAAGACCGAGCTAATGAAGCAGAATCAGAATCTGTGCAAGAAGTCCAGTCAACAGGTGACCAAGATCCAGGGCCTGGAAGCTGAGGTGACGACCCTGAAAGAAGAAAAGTCTCTCTGGGCAAAAGAGAGAGCTGCCCTGGAAAAAGCAGCCGAAGAGGCCAAGAAGACTGCAGAAGAAGCTACAAAAGCTGCAGAAGAGGCTATACAAAAAGCTGCGGGGATGGTTAGCTCAGAAGAAGTTGAGGCAGCTCGTCAGACCGAGCTAAAAACTTTCAAGGAAGGGGCCTTGCTGGAGTTAATGAACCGGCGTTTTCTCGAGCTGATCCAGTGCGGATATACTCTGTGCTGGGACGAGCTAAAAGGCTCCAGATCGGCATCCGATGCCCCAGAAGACTCCATAGCCCAGTCTTCTTTGCTTCCGGAGGGACGTGATCCTTTTGACTTAGTAGAAGAAATCAAGCAAGAATGCCGAGACATCGGTGTTCCCATTCCAGAAAAGGTCGAAGAGGATCCGGTGGCCGACCCCCAGGAGATAACGGATGAAGCCTCTTCCCAAGCTCCTCCTTCTTAAGATCGGCCTTTTCTTAGATCGGGCTTGCCCTTCCTTCCAGCTGTGTGAGGAATGTAGGTAGCATGCCTAGATGCAGTTGCAGTGATGTAATCGGCTTTACATTTTGTAGATTTTTTTTTTTTTTTTTTTTTTTTTTTTTTTTTTTTTAGATCATCCTTGTAACCGAGCTTGATTATCCAATATAAATGACCTTTTCTGTTTCCTTCAAATTCTTACTTCTTTAACTCGAACTGCTTTACTGATAATATTTCCTTAAGTGTGCTGTATTCCAAGTTCGTGGAATCAATCGTCCTTGCAAGTCTTCCAAAATATAACTTCCGGTAGGTCGAGCTTCGATTACCCGATAAGGCCCTTCCCAATTAGAAAATAGCTTGCCTTGTTCTTGTGGTTTGCTGATAGATCGGTTTCGCAAGACTAAATCTCCTGGTACAAAGGCTCGATGTTTGACCCGAGCATTATAGTGTTGCCGAACTAAATTTTTGTAATTTAGTTGATGTACATAGGCCAAGTCCCGAACTTCTTCTATCAGATCCAGGCTGAGCTCCAAGTTCTTCTGGTTTTGATTTCTTTCGAAGTGCATAACCCGCGGGGCTCTACTTTGTATTTCTGGGGGAATTACAGCATTAACTCCGAAAGCCAACTCAAAAGGGGTCTTCCCTGTGGCCGATTTTGGCGTAGTCCGGTGACACCAGAGCACATGGGGCAATTGTTCTACCCAATTTTTTCCTTTATCTTCTAGTCTGGATTTCAGCCCATGCAACAAAGTTCGGTTTGTGAGTTCTACTTGTCCATTTGCTGGAGGATGAGCTACCGATGCGAAACGCTGGGTAATACCAAGTTTTGAACACAAGGCTGTGAATTCCTTGGATTCGAATTGAGTCCCATTGTCCGAAATAACCGATCTGGGCACACCAAAACGACAGATGACTTGCCTCCAAAGAAACCGAGCTACGGTTCGCCCCGTAATATTTGTAAGTGCCTCTGCTTCTACCCACTTTGTGAAATAATCTATGGCCACAACAAGGTAATGGCATGAACCGACCTTAGGAAACGGACCCATAAGATCTATCCCCCATTCTGCGAAAGGCCATGGGGCAATTATCCCCGTAAAGCTGGAGGCCGGCAACTTGTGAATTGTCGCGTGGTGTTGGCAACTGGAACACCGTTGAACATACTCTACTGCTTGCTTGGAATAACCGAGGCCAATAAAACCCAGCCCCTATTATTTTTTTAGCCAAATTCCGAGCCCCAATGTGAGACCCGCAATCTCCTTCGTGTACCTCCTTCAGCATGGCCTTTGTTTCTCCCGATCCCACACACTTTAGTAAAGGCATCAAGAAACCCTTTTTATATAAGTCCTCCCCGATTATCTGATAGTGTTCAGCCTTCCTTTGTATTCGTTGTGCTTCCTTCCGGGATTCTGGTAGAGTGCCATCTTGTAGGTATTGCCATATAGGAAATCTCCAATCCTGTCCTTCACTTATAGACAAGATTTTGGTTCGGCTGTACTCCTGGTATGTACTTCTTCTACTAGGACGGTTTTAGTCAGGTGAGAAAAAACCGAAGAAGCTAATTTGGACAAGGCATCAGCATTTGTATTTTTGCTTCGCGGGACCCGCTCTATAGCCCATTTTTGAAAGAATTTTAGTTGCTGTTGCACCAATGTTAAATACTCCTCCATTTGTCTATCCTTAGCCTTATACTCCCCCAAAATTTGTTTAACCACGAGCTGAGAGTCTGAACAAATTTTTAAATTTTCGACTCCAAATTTCCGAGCTAACTTCAGGCCGGCTATCATAGCTTCGTATTCTGCTTCATTATTTGTGGCTTTGAAGCAGAATCGTAAAGCATACGTGTGAATTTTTCCTCCCAGGCTGGTGAGTACGATCCCTGCACCCGATCCGGACTGGCTTGAGGCCCCATCTACGTAGAGGATCCACGCATCGTCACCCTTGGCTATAGCTAAAAGCAGATCGGTTTTTTCTGACGGGCTAGATATGCTCTCTTGGTTGTCTGGTACTCCTTCAGCTATGAAATCCGCCAACACCTGTCCTTTGACCGCTGTGCGTGGGGCAAAGGTGATGTCATAATCTCCTAATTCAATGGCCCATTTGGTGAGTCGACCTGAAACTCCTGCTTTTTGCAAGATGGCTTTGAGGGGTGCATCAGTATAAACGGTGACTCCATGCGAGTTGAAATAAGGTCTAAGACGCCGTGTGGAGTGAACTAGAGCCAGGACTAGCTTTTCTAGGCTAGAATAATTTTTCTCTGCGGCCTGCAAAACTTTACTAACAAAATAGATGGGTCTCTGGACCCGGTTATCTTCTCGGAGCAAAACCGAGCTAATGACAGATTTGGTAGTAGCTATATACATGTACAATTGTTCTCCATGAATAGGCATAGTCAAAGATGGCAAAGAAGCTAAGTATTTTTTTAATTGTTCAAAAGCATTTTGACATTCCGGGGTCCACAAAAACTTATCAGTTTTCTTTAAAATGTTAAAAAATGGTAATGCTCGTTCTGCTGATCGGGCCAAAAACCTATTCAAAGCTGCTAATCTACCCGTTAATTGTTGTACTTCCCGAATTGTCCTAGGCGGGTGCATTTTCAATACAGCTTCTACTTTCTTAGGATTAACCGAGATACCCCCCTCAGAAACCATGTATCCTAAGAACTTTCCTGAAGTGGCTCCAAAAACACATTTTTTGGATTTAACCTTAATTTATATTGGGCTAGTGTTTCAAGGGTTTCACGTAAATCAGATAAGTAAGCAAGTTCATTTTTACTTTTTACAAGTAAATCATCATATATGCTTCCATATTTCGACCTAACTGTTTTTTGAAAATTTTATTCACTAAACGTTGAAAAGTAGCTCCAGCATTCTTTAAACCAAAAGGCATGGTTATGAAGCAATATGTACCTTTGTCTGTAATAAAAGATGTTTTTTCTTCATCTTCCTTGGCCATAAAAATTTGATGATATCCCTTATATGCATCCAAGAAATTAAGGAATCGAAATCCAGCTATAGCGTCAACCAACACGTCGATCAAAGGCAATGGGAACCAATCTTTGGGGCATGCTTTATTTAAGTCGGTGAAGTCTATGCACATGCGCCATGAACCATCTGGTTTGGAAACTAACACGGGGTTAGCCAACCATTCCGGATAATCTACTTCTCGGATGATACGTACTTCCAACAGGGCGTTGACTTCGATCTCCACATATCTATTACGTTCTCCCCCGAGGTTACGCTTTCGTTGTCGGATCGGCCTATGATTGGGATCAATGGATAACCTGTGTTCAATGATATTTCGAGAAATGCCAGGCATATCCTCCGGTCCCCAAGCAAAAACTTCGCAAATTCACGCAAAAGGTTAAGCAAATCATATTGTAATTGAGGGGCAAATCAGCCCCAATTTTTATTACCTTGTTTGGATCGGCCGCGAGGGGAATAATTCTTACCTCGGCCCCTGCTTCAATGGACAGGTCCGAGCCACCTGTTAGATCGGTAATGTTAACGGAGGTCGACCTGTTGGTAGAAGTAATTTTTGATTTCATATCCAGGGGGGTCGGTTCCTTCAAGGAAGCCATGTAGCACTGCTTTGCCTGCAAGACATCACAACGAATAGAAGCTACCCCACTTATAGTGGGAAACTTTAAAAGCATGTGTACAGTAGATGCTATGGCCTGAAACTGATTTAGTCCAGGCCGTCCCAAATATACATTGTATGGTGATGGCTCATCAATGACCACGAAGTCTATGGTTTCCGTACGTTTTAGCTGTCCAGCCAGTAACGTGACGGGAATACTCAAGTGTCCCACAGGTATACATGGTGATTGCCGAAGCCAATCAATGGTGTCCGAACTGGACTTAACTGTGCCTTGTGTAATTGACAACCAGCCAGTGCCTTGGTTGTAATTATATTGCTAGAACTACCCGTGTCTAACAATGTCCTACGCACTTGGTAATTTGAAATGTAGCAATCGATCACTAGTGGATCGTCACAATTGAAAGACAGAAATGTATCTGTGTCATCGAAAGTAATGCCTGGTGTCATGGTATCTGATTTACGCTTACCTAGAATAGAGTTCCTTTGCCGGTATACCTGTTTCCTCTGGCGGTTAGAGTCGCCTTGGGTTGGTCCTCCTGCTATGGTGTTTACAATCCCTGCTATATTCAGGTCGGTGTTACCCCCAGCATTTGGGGCTCGGGAGTCGGATTGGGAACATTCGCGGGCAAAATGACCGATCTCTCCACATCGGTAGCATCCGTTAGGTCGTTCACGGATTGCTGAAGTCACCGGTTTAGGTAGAGGTGCTATTTGTGTATATTTGGGTAGTTTCCCAGCTTGAATTAATTTAGCTATTTCTGCAGCTAAATCACGACAGTCATTAGTATTGTGACCAATGTTTTTATGGTAATTACAATACCTGCCCGGATTGAGCCGATCTGTGGGACCCGTCATGGGTCGAGCTGGGGGCAGCAGCCCTTGACTCTGAATGGCAGCATATATGTCAGCTCGAGGGACTGAGAAGGGCTCGGATACCTGCACAGTGTTTACACTTACCCCAGCCTTTGGAATGGAATTAGTGGTATTGGCAAAGTTTAATTTCTTATTTCCTCCCGATGTAAGAATTGGGGAAGGAGCTTTCCTCTTACCATATAAATCGGAAAAACTTCTTTCCCTTTCCTGTTTTATAGCTGTAGCGTCTTCAACAACAGCAAAGTTAACAGCAGTAACCATCATTTCAAAATAAGAATGTGGGGGTCGAATGGCCAATTCAGTAGCTAAAGGTCCTGACCGTAAACCGTTAATAAATGATCCCATCATTATTCTATCATCTTTTTCATGACATTGCCTAGACTCTATATTGAACCGATCTATATATGCCTGTAATCCCTCTTCCATTTTTTGTGTTATGTTCATTAAATGTGAAATCGGTTTAGACAATATCTTATTACCCATGAAATTGGCTAAAAACAGGTCACCAAACTGATCTAAAGAATGAATAGAATTTCGGGGCAAAGTACAATACCAATTTATGGCCTGACCTTTAAGTGTCAGATGGAATGTCATGCATCGGTTAGCGTCGGACAGGTTGGCAGCATCCATGACGCTCATGCACTGCATCCAGTGTGCCGTGGGGTCGGTGGTACCATCATACTTGTCGACCTTACCTAGGCCTCTGTATCCAGGGGGAAATTGTGCCATTTGAATCTCCCATCCAAAAGGATGAGACACGCGAGACGTGGGGGCAGTTCGTCCGATCTGAGTATATCCAGATCCGGGTAGGCCGAGCTGGGGATATCCGGACTGACCTAAGGGGTGTCCCCCCAGGCCGAGGTAATAATTTCCTAGGCCGGTCCCGGGATAATAATTTGGATTAAGCAAGGGAATATTTTCTAAGGGCGGCTGTATGGCTCGATTATTGCCTAAACCATAATGCTGAAACATTGCGGGGTTGGATGTAGTGGTGTATCCGGGGTAATAACAGGGTTGATTCATTTGGCCGATTGGTAGGCCATGGCCAGGTTGATTCAATTGACTCATTTGTTGTCCTAAAGTGGGAAAGGGCAGGCCTGACATTAAAGAACCATTATTAAACTGAGCATTGGGGGCCACAAAGGGACCGGAAAAGTAGGATTAGCCTGAGTATGAGCTATAGTGGCATAAACAGGTGGTGCCACAGAAGGGTCAGGAGGACCAGCAATATGACTGATTGAAGAAAAATAACTCTCCCAGGTGTGGAGGACATATAGTAGTAGTGGGGGGGGGGAGACTAGACATTAAAGCAGCAGAGGGGTTGGACACAGGGTTGATGATAGCCTTGGGTGGGGGAACGGTTGGGGACCAGTGTAAACCATAGGAGTGTTCTATGTTAATTGCTTCTGTGGTGGTGGTTGTAAGGGGAGGTTCTGTAGTAAGAGTAGAGATGATAGGAGCAACATGGTTTATTAAGTGAAATAGTTCTGGAAATAAACGGAAGAACCTATCTTTTTCTGCCTGTTCCTGTTCCGGGGTGAGAGTTTCAACAAGGGTGGTAGTAGTTGGTGGATCAGATGGAGGATTAGAACTGGTGGCAGAAACAGTAGGGACCAAAGCGGTTGTAACGGTGAGCCCATTGAGGTTGTCAGAAGAAGAAGCACCTTTTCCTGAACGAGTTTGCGTCATGGTTTCAACAAATTTATTTAAATGAGGAAAATTTGATGAAATGATCTGATCAAACGTTTCCCCACAGTCGGCGCCAGTTGATGTGACGCAAAAATTGCAACGAAGGAAACGATGCTTCTTCACGGCCCAATAGACGTTTGTAATGAACAATAACCCAATTTGTATGAAGTTGTGCTGTGAAGGGAATGAACGAAATTGAGATGGATTATGTGATCTAAGTTGCTGAGCTTGGCCAATATGATGAAACTTGATGATTTTGCACTGCTCCGTTCACCAATTGATGATTAATTCAGAAAAGGAGCGGGGCTTTCCCCCCTGTATAGGCTCCGACGATCAAGTCAGTAATATGAAAGAGAATAAACAATATGAAACAAGAATGTTTTCAGCAATTGTAAATGAGAGAACAGCTTTAAGAAATGCTAGAAATTGCTTATTCGAACCTGCCTGAATGAGGCTTGTGCCTGAGTATTTATAAACTTATTCTTGATAGTTCCGTTGAGTAATGGAGACATACGCTCCCACTTATTCCTTGTGTAATGATGTTTTTTGCCTTTCTGGGAAAACTGGCTTTAGCTTTCGGCTCCACTGTCATAATTGCTCTGCACATACTAAAATAATGGTCCTACCATGATATATTATTATCTTTATTTTCAGGTCGGCTTAACCGATCTAATCTTACATTACCGACCTAAATAGAGATGAGTTAACAATTGACCAATCTAACTTCATTAAGTTTTTACCGACCTGGGATTCTTGAGTAATACTGACATAATCATACCGATCTGAGCTATAAGGTTTACCAATCTAAGATTAGTTTATTCCGACCTAAACTTTAGTGAGTTTTCTTGTTCAGTTCATGACCAATATAAGATTATATGACCGACCTAAATTTGTAACAGAGACTCTTTTTGTGTGATCTTTCTGACCTGAACATGGATCTGGGCTTCTCTATCTTTTACTGTTTCTTAGTTTTTAATTAACTGGGCTAGGCCCAATGGGGATTTCAATTTTATGCACATCATTTGGTTTTTCAAAAAAAAAAAATAATAATAATAATAATATTCAGGGAATGGTCCAATTTATGCTTAGTTCTTATTGCAAGTTATGCCATAGTTATGTGTTTTTCAATTTTTCTTGCCCCACCTCGTACTTGATACCTTCAATGTTGTAAATTGATTTCAAACTGCTGCGGAACTAAAGTTTTTGTTTTTGATGTTTGTATGTTAGTTGTTCAAAAAAAAAAAAAAAAAAATTTATGTTCACTATGAGGTAGGTCTACAGTAAAGTTGTGAATGCTAGCAGGTCTAGGCAAAATCTAATCTGACTCCATATCAATATTCTTTTTACCCATATTTAGGCTAAACTGAATTAGTACACATATGAATATTGGTGTAGTACATCAATTTAAATTTAAAGTGTGTCACAACTTGTTTAAGCTTTTAGGGCCTATTCTTTACCTTTGGTTTGAAGCAAAGTTTGAAACTTGATTTTGAAAAAATAAATTTATAATCAGTTTTCATTATTTTCAATACAAATTTTTACTATTTAACTTTATCTTTTTACATTTTTAATATATTTTTTACATTATAAAATTATTTTTCAAAAACCAGGTTTTAAACATTGTTTCAAACCCAACGTAAAAAACATGCTCTTTGGGTGGTTATAAATATATAGAATGAGAAACCCACTAATATTATCATTTTCCTATTGATCCATCATTTTTGTTTCTTTTGCTTATGCACCTTACGCCCCAGAAATGGAAACCAGTACAAATAAAAAACAAAATAAGAAATTTGTAGAGAAGGTGAGTTTTCAACACTCGCTTTCATTACAAAAAAAAAAAAAATAATAATAATAATAATGTCTCTTGTTCAAATAAATAAATAAAAAATAAAAAAACTATTGTACTGAATGTGTGTTTTCAAAACTTGTTTTTAAGTACACAAAAATTTGTATTGAAAGTGTGTTGAAACTCACCTTTAGTGCAAATACAAAAAATAAAAACTAAAAAACGGTATTGAAGGTAAGTTTTTGATGATGTCCAAATTTTGGACGGGGGATAGTTTTGTAAATCCGCCAGGAGTTTAGGCTTGCCGCATGGGGTTAGGAACTTCCAAAGGGGGTTGGACCCCGAACTTTTCAAGGAGGGAGAAATTGTCTTGAGAGTAAGTTTTTGATGATCAAGTTAGTGATTTTCCAACAAAGCAAGCATAAACTTTAATAATTGAGAGAGAGAAGACCCCTTACCTTGGAGTCTCACTTCACTATTTATAGTGAGGAGTGCTGTCCATTCTTGTTGAGGGGAAGGCGCTTTCCTGTCGTTGAGGGGAGGACGCTTTCCTGGTAGGTGGGTTTTCTTAGGGACAAAGGTTGGTCTCTTATTGACTTGAGTTTCTTATGTCCCTTGTGGGAAATTTTGAGGGACCCTTGTTAGGTAGAAGGGGACCTTGGGTACTATACACAAATAGGTTTTCAAAACTCGCCTTCACAATTTTGGGAAAAATTTCCCCGTTTCCTTATTTTCAGAATTTACAAGAATTATTTAGAAGAAAACCATCCAAAACAGCAGCTATTGCATCAGAAGAAAACTCTTCGTACCCCACCAATTACACATTTAACTTCCGAGCATGTTGAGCTACTACATGAGGCAAATTATACGGTTTAGATAATACTTTATTCAATCAAAATTTCTGATCAAATTTTTTACCATATCACCAATTAAGTGCCCAATTTGAGATTGATCCATTTCTTCCTTTTTCACTGGTTGGATAACATAGAGTGCATCACCTTCCACAAAGCAATGAGAATAGTTCTTTGATAAATCCCAACACCTTTAATAAAACTACACACATTCAGCATGATCCACATCTATCACTTGTCCAATATAATCACCCATTACTACTTCAATGACTGCCCCATACCAAGCTTTACTGTCCTTATATGCTGCATCAAAATTAAGCAGTATTTTCCTCAAACTCAATTCAATTTTGTTGGTAGGACACTCTTGACAAGCCTTCAACATGATCATCTTCATTTTCCGCTGTACTTCAAGCCTCGGAAGATGATTCCCCTCTGCTGTCCAAAGCATGGTTAACACTTAAAAAGCCAGGTGATAAGCTGATTTTACTGTAAAATTACCTGAGTTCCACAGAAGCTCATCACCAGAAATTCCATATCAGACTCACCATACTTCTGCATAAACTCCTAGACACTTTAAAGAAAGTCATTACATATGTGGGAATTTCCAGAATAACAGATTTTATAAGGATTTCTCTCCCAGCTAGTGATAAGAATTTTCATCCCAACCAAAAATTCTTCTCTTCACTTAATCTGTCACAAAAAGACTTCCTCTGCAACTTCATTTTGGTGATATTAAGCATAAATATGGCTGCCTAGTTTTTGGGATGCTGCTCACTTAAATCCTCGTCATAAATATTGCAGTTCACTAGTACTATTACCTCTCCCAAACACATGGATCCATTTCATAGCAGCAACAATTGCAGATAAAAATGAACCAAATGAGAACATTCATGAGACAATCGCAGCCGAAATACAAGGAAAAAAGAGACAAAGGTTGGCTGCTAGTCTTGCATGCAAAAAAACAGTTGAAGTTAAGGGTAGGTGACAAATTAATAAAAACCTCAAATTTTGGAACAAAATTGAAGAGAAGAGCAAAAGACAACCTATAACTTGAGCACAGGTGAAAAACCAAAAAGAACTTATTGCTCTCAATGTGATAAGGGAATCAAAGCAGGCATTTGATGGTCATGTGACTTATGTTATGCCATTAGATAAGTTACTGATGTTGAATAGATGACAGCATTTCAAGGAAAGAATGAGGAGAATCACTTACATGACTTTAACTACTTTCTGTAATTCACAGGGGCTAATAGATTAAATCATCAAAGAGGGTTGTTTTAATTTATGGCATTAACAAGATAGAGCTCAATTCTTAAACAGCTTCTGTTTCCAATCTAGTTATTTCAGGGAAAGATCGATCGCAATTTTTTCATTTTTTCCCTTCCATTGTTTTCAAGACTTGTACTTACTGTACTTCTTTTGAACTCTAACTTGAATCCCATGATTAAGTAGTAATGCAAATGTAGGTTCACATCCAACTCTGACCTAACAGACCTCTTACCCTTTAATTAACACAAGAAAAGTGGAAAGTCAGAAGGACTGTGATAAGATTAATTTCATCTGTAATAGACTAAAATGCACATCCCAACAAATTCTTTGGAGCACAAAAATTTCAGCATGACAGCCATAGCTCTGATAAGATCCATAAGTCTGCAAATATAGCTCCAAAAGAATATTGGTGCTCACTTACCAAAACATAGAGACAGAGTTTTGTAACCGAACTATCTAGAATTCAAGTTAATTCAGGAACATATACATAACAAACACTCATAGCCCATAGGCTAGTACTTGTAAAAGCAATATTGTTTTCTGCCATAATGAACACGAGAAACGATCAAAACCATTGTCAAACCAGGTAGCATAAGAGCTAATTTATAATCCAAGAAAGGGAATATATCCACTGAATACTATAGTAGACAAAACAGCACAAACATCTTAGAATGTCCAACTCTCTCAAACGTCATCTTTCCACAGTAAATGCAGATTCCATGTTGCGTGCTAGTCATAAAAATGGGGAAAAGGATCTCATATAGCTTCTTGGAGAAACCCAGAAAGTAATATACTTCGTTGAAAGATATAGTACATCTCTCCTAAAATTTAGGAAACAACATTGTGACAATGTGATCTGCTGAAGCAAGAGAGAGGATTGTGTGTACAGATACTCAAGTTATAAAGCATGCAAGGTTCTTCTGAGCTCCTTAGAATATGAGTTGGATACAATGACCAAAGACAAATCTACTGTGCTGATTAAATAACAGCAGATGTGAAAGCAGAAATATATAAAGCATAACATACATTTTTTTCTTGAACATATTTGTATTTTTGGTTGATTTTTTTATATAAGGAAAAAGGTAAAAATTAATGTTGACAAAACTATTCTCTTCTGAACCCATTTAATAAAAAATCCTACAATTCTCTCATATCATATGACAATTTCCAAATTAACTGTCTACAACAAAATACACAAATAGTTTCATTTTTCCAGTCTATCCTTATTATGAAACATGTTAATCCAGCTCAATGCATTCTTCAAATCATCTCTTAACTTTTCTTCCTCAATCTCAAACCGCTTCCTCTCATCCGAAAAGATGTCTATCAAACTATCTTGTTCCTTGTTCAATTCTTGAATTTGTCTTAATGCTTCTTGCAGTTGAGCTTCAAGTGACTCGCATCTGTTCTTTTCTTGGCCTAATTCTTTCTCTAGAAACTTGCATTTGTTTCTTTCTTCTTCCAAATTTCGCTGCAAATCCCCTAAATGCTCTGCCTCTTTCATTTTCAGTCTTTCCCTCAGAACAGGATTCTCTTCTGTTAACTTCTCAGCCGACTGTTCTGAGCATCCTTGCCCAATTTCATTACTCTTGGAACTCTCGGAGCCCACATTATTAGACTTTGTATTATTTCCCATATTCAAATTTCCAATCTTCCCATTGTGACTCTTGTTCAGTGACTTTGAAGGCAGTGAAACATTGTTTCCGGAAACAGGATTTGAAACATTCAGTTTAGTAGATGCTTCAGAGTTAGGTGCATGGGAAGGCTGATCTCTCTCATTATTCAAATTCTTCCATTTCCGTGGACTTCGTGACAACAGCTCGACCAGTAATTCTTTTGCATCTGTACTAACTTTGCCTCAAGTCTAGAAAGAGCTAGTGTACGCTCAAAGCCTTGTTTATCATGGGCGGGTTCAACAAAGTTTGCTTCTAAAACCCCAATAACACCCCGACCATCGCTCCCAGGAGGATGCCAAACTCTCCAAAATGGTTTTATCAGTCTGTTCTTGTGATACACGTTGAACCCCTGAACATCAATATGAGCTGCAGCATCCTTCACAAAACCAACAGTAACATCCGCACTCATTCTATAATCTCCATCAGGACTGTTTTGAGGGCGATAAGTAACCTTTTGACTCATCATCATATCATTCACTATGTTGTGGTGTTCAATCTCTTTGCCGCGCAGGATCATCCGGAACTGATGTGGAATACTGAGATAGAGAATTGATGCATAACTCCTCAAAGAATGCTTATAAGTCAGAAAATGCCTTGAGTTTGGATACTGTTGTGCCATTTGTATATTCTTCTCATCTCTGTTAACCCCTCTGATTTGGATGTCAAATGGATCGGCATCAAAGTCAAGTTCCAATTCCCCTCTATCATCCTCCCACAGATTGTAGATAAAGATTCTGGTGCCATGATCTTTTATATCATTGAACTGCTTAAGAAGATCTTCTTCACTAGAAAAGGGAGACCATTGGACTATAGTATCAACCTTGTTATTCCAATCAGCAGCAGATGATGTTGGTCCTACTATCCTCTCCCAATATTCGCCTTTTCTTTCATAATAAAGCATTGGAACTTCTATATCTTCCTTTCGGGTGCATCGCAAGAAGGTGTAGGAAAGTGATTCGATGCTTTGTGTGGATCTGTTCCCATTTTCTCCCCGAAACCTCGAAAAGACAATCGCATCAGCTCCAAGCCTCATCGAACTAGTCTTGAATCCATTGCCATATTGTCCAATTGTATTAGCCATTTTGCTCTTCGCTGAGTATCCCAGAGACATGCATTGACGCAATTTGATAGGATCCATACCACCACCGTTATCTTCAATAACTAACATTCTATCCCCGCTTTTCTAGTTCTTGATCACGTCTATGTTAACAAATGTTGCTCCATTGCGGACTTCATCAAGTGAGTTGTCCAAGAGCTCCGCCAATGCTCCCAAAACCCATCTATGACTCGTTGCATTTGAATGGAGGAATTTGGGATGAACCCTGATGTGATCGGAGCTGCCCGCATACGATTCCCAATTAGCACCACTGGCCGGTGCACCTTCGTAGTCCCCAGCCTTCCAGAACTGCCTACAGGTATTACACTCCGGCAAAGGTGACGGGTGCGCCACTTTGCCGGCGGTAGGAAACTTCTGGGATCCATTAGCATTGCACTCTGTTCCTACCCTGATCGCATTCATCTTTGGTACCAATGATGGTGTAGCAACCGTACACGGTGTCAGAATTTTCGGTCAAACTGACTGTGGTGCTCTCGGCACCTGTACCATCATTATCGAAGATAACGGCACGGCGGGGATTGGCGACGGTGGAGACTCCACCTTAACTTTCTTGGTGGGTCTGGTGTTACTATCTCCGGCTAGGCCATTATCTGAGCTGCGTCTACAATAATTCATCATCGCAGCAAGAGATGTGAATTTTGGTTGAATATCCATCATTCAGTAAAAAAAATAAATAAATAAATAAAAAGATGACAACAGATTAATTGCTCTAATCTTCAAGCCTCCTCAAAACTCAGAACCCCTTTCTTTTGTTCTGACTCTATTTATGTCTCTATATGAACAAATACATGAAGCATCTATGTGTATTTATAGGAAAGACGTTAGGATATCCCGAATCCAAGTTTCTGCCTTACAAGTTTCCTAAATTGGCATGTGAGTATACGAATCCAAATAGGAAATCAAAACACCAAATCCCAATCAGAAATTTAGAATGACTTTATTATTTGTTTTAACTTTTAAGAGGTTATAGTTTCCTAAATTTGCACAAGAATTGGGACTCAAAAACCAAATTCCAATCAGAATGGCTTATATTCTCTCAAGTTTTTAGTTTAGTAGTTGATGTAGCGCATGTTTCTAAATAAATAATATAACACTTGTAGTGAAAAAAAAAATCGTATCCTCTGTAAAGAAAAAGTATTGCATTTAAATAATATATTTGTATAGGCTTAAATACTTTATCTCTCATTGTGTTTATATGTTAGTTTGATATTTTCCCCCTTGTGTTCTTAAAATACATTCTTTGCACCCCATGACTACCTTTTTACCATTTATAAAGTACATAAAGACAATTAGTACCCCTCCATTTCATCTTACATTTTACTTTGTAAATATATATTTACACACACTACATTTTTAATAATAAATATTATATATTTCTAAAGAAATACAATGATGCAATTTTAAAAATACAAGTGTAGTTTTTCTTTTGTTTATTGAACTCTTTTTTATTTTACAATAATGATATTTTACGTAATTTTGTATATTTAAGTTAACTATTAGATATAAAAATATATGTAATTGTAATGTAAAAAATATTTTTAAATCTTAAAGATAATAAAATTTAAATATATATTAATATTTTCATTTAAATGTTAAAAATATATGTTTAAATTTTCTTAGCTTTTAAGCATTTAAAAAAAAATTATTGTGTTCAATGCAATTATATATATTTTTTCATCAAATTTAGTAATTAACTTAGAAAATGGAAAATGAACACCAACACAACAATAATAAAATTTGATAAAAATATATCATAAAACATTTAAGAAACATGTAAAATTTATTATTTTAAGTTTAAAACAAAATTAAAACGATCAATAAACAAAAATAAAAAATTATAGTATTTTTAAAAACCACATCCTTGTGTTTTTATTAGAAAAATGTGAAATTTATTAATACATAATATTAAGTATTTATAATATATATATATATATATTAATGATAAATAAGGTTGAGGGATATAAATGTCCATATGTACTTTTTAAATGGTTGACTAGTAGTCATGGGTGGCAAAAGACTTATTTTAAAAATACAGGGAAGCAACTATCAAACTCACCTATAAACACTAGGGGGTTTAAAGTAGGTAAGCCTATTTGTATATATTTACAACTAATATTTTTAAAATATTACAATAAATTTACAATTGATAAATTAGTTAATTATTACACACACAACCTTTTACCTGACTTTTCTGACCGTTCGTCGACGTGTTTATCGGCCAGACGATGAGCATATCGAGTTTAGTTTCAAAAGTATCACGCGTATCGCGTTTAACCTCCGATGTATCGCACACTGATTTTAGCCGTATCGCATTTAGTTGTTGAAATATCACGGTTATGAGTTTAGCTACTAAAGTATTGAGTATAGCTTGTGATGTTTTGCGTATAACATGTTATATATATATATATATATCGTTAAGAGAACACGCATATCAATTTTATGGGCTAATGTATGGCGTATAGCCTCTGAAGCAAACTCGATGGCGGATGGCCTAGTGAAGGCGACATGATAAATACTCTCGTCAGAAATGCTGGAGTTCTCGAATTTTCCTTGCATTCTTAAGGATCTAGTCATGCTAGACTGTAGTAGTTTCCCTTATTTAAGTTATTATATAGGTATTCTTTTGTACTCCCTCCATCCCACTCAAAGAGTATACTTTGAAATATGTACAACTTATTATGGATTGTGAGGTACAACACCTAAAATAAATAATTTACTATTATATTTTCCACTTATATCCTTACTTTAGAAGTAAGGGTTAATTGTGAACCACAAATTGTTATAATAGTAAGAGTATCTAATGCAAATAAATTCAAAGTGGACTCTTTAAATGGGACAAAAAATTTTCTTGAAAGTTGACTCTTTGAATAAGACGGAGGGAGTATTTCCTAACAGTCTCATATGCATAATATTTTGTATTTTGAGATAGGACTCATTACGTTATTCCAGATTTTTTTTTGTTTGAATTTTAATAAAGGGTTCCTAAGTTTCCAACCACTTAATTAGCTATTACATCTATAAAAAAAAATCAAGTTAAGGTGACTTATGTAAATTATTGATAATCTCTTAAATTGTTTTATATGATCAACTACATTATTTATATTCGAATGGATTGTCTATTATAATTAAGTGCAATTTATAAGATATATTTATAAGCTGTTTTTATAAATACATGACCATATGCACGAACTCCTATAATATAATGCATAGTTGTTGTTCTAAAAATAGTAATTATTTTTCTGAGTCAATGACTCTGATGGTCCCTTAACTTGACCTTGTAGTTCGATTTCGTGCCTGAACTTTGATAGAGTTTGCTTTGGTCCTTCATCATACAGTTGTAGTTTTAAATGGTCCTTACACTACCACAAAACGGGTCTTCAACATCGGTAGCTCTGAAAATTGGTGTTAGCTTTTCAAAACGCGGATCATTGACACCGATCAGACTGTTACTTATGTCAATGATACAATTTAACACCGGTTTCATTAGAAATCGGTGTTAAAGGTAAATTTTAACATTGGTTATTTCAATAACCAATGGTTAAATATATCAAAAAATGCGCGAATACGAATAATCAGAAATTCACATATTTTTTTCTCTGGTTCACTGTGTAGAACAAAATTGTTCATGTATTCTGTAGAGAAATGTTCGACGATATTGTTCACTGTTCAAGGTGGCTGCCGGTGACGTTCAAATCAATTCCGGTGTCTAGACACCCATATAAATTTGTTCGGTTAGGCATCATTCTGGCAATGGAGAAGAAGAAGAGGCCATCTCTCTGGTTCGGATAGAGAAAACGGGCAATAGCAACTGTCTTTTCCGGTATAACTTATTCTTTTTATTTTGTGGTTTTAAATCGATGCTTCCTAGAGTTTATGTTTTTTTTTTTTTTTTTAACTTTCAAATCTGAGTTTTGGATTATAGTACCGTTTTCCTTGTTGTTTAAATCGAATCAGTAAGCATGTAGTCCGATTTGATGTAAAATGTTTTAAATTTTCCATTATTTTAAGCATTGAAAGCATGAGCATGTTTCATATTTTTTTTCAATGGTATAGATCGAATCGGCAGTCTTGCAATCCAATTCAATCCGAACCCTTTTTATATATTTTTTGTTTTCTATAGCTTCTGTTTTGTGGGTATTGAAAGCATGATTATTTTGTTTTTATATCTTAATGTTCAGATCTATTAGGGTTTATATCTAAACTGGCATTTTTACCCAAAAAAATATATAATTCGGTATATGTTTTGTGGTGGTGGGAATTTGAAATTGAGTTTGGCTAACATTTAGATCAATTCGGCACCCCTGCAGACCAATTCGATCTAGACCCTTTTTATATTGTTGTGTTTTTATATATTTTGTTTTGTGGGTAATGCAAGTACCATATTTTTAGCGATTTTTTTTTAATTAATGTTTAGATCTAGTTGGATTTAAATCTAAACCCTATTTTGATTATTGGGGAATAAATTTTGGATTTTGTTATTGGAAAATTTGAGAACCTGAAATTTAATCTAGGGTTTTTTTTTTTCAAGTTTTTAGATCGACTCGGCCTCTCTGCTGTCCGATTCGATCTAATCCAAGATTTTTTTTTTTTTTTTACTTTCTATTTTTTGGTTACTAGTTTGATAGCATGTTTGAATAGTTGTTCATATTTTCATTATTTATAGGTATTGTTTTCTGCCCCATCACCCATCTTCAGTATATTTTTATTGAATGGTGGTTGGTGTTGGTCGCAAACTTGGGAAAAAGAGAGTTTAAAACATTAACTTGTTTAATCTCTTTGGAATTTCTTGTTATATATTTAAAGTTTTTCGGAGCTTCTTGCTACATAATTTTACTTTCATTCTTTCGTCATCCTGCTAGAGTGAAACACCTCGATCTCTAGTTATGGAAAGTGGAAAGTGGCACTCGAGAGAATGGCTGTGAATTTCCTAATTGGAAAGTGGCAGAGAAAGACCGACTCTCAAGAGGATAATCGAATGTGCATTTCCGAAGAGGAAAATGGCAAGGAAAGATTGGAGCCAAAGAGGGTTAGAAGCGATAGAAACTGCTTCTATGACAAAGAGTGATTCCTTAGATGAACTGTCTGGCTGGACTAGTTATCTTCATTGGCTTTCTCCAGCTCCTAGCGTTGAAGTAATAGATGCATACACAAAGACAAAGATCGAGCTGAATGTAAAGTAAAAAATGAAGAGTAAGATGATTATGTAAAAGATATAGCGTTTAGACTATAGAAAATCAATTATTGCCTTTTTATGATTTGCAAGGGCTATTATGTAAAATTAGTTGTTGAGTTAAAATATATATTGATGCATATTTTTCATATAAAATTTTGATGACTGAGGTTTTTTTTTAAAATATTTTGCACAATATTCTTACCCTATTTAATTTATATGCCATAAAACATTTTATACATTTTTTCTCAGCTTTCCAAATTTAACACACAATTTTAGTTATAACCGGTGTTGAAACTTTGTAAATTTTAATGCCGATTTCATGATAGCGGTGTTGATGAGCTGAGATCATTCCCAATGCCTATCATTCACACCCTAATGAAAAACACGAATAATCGTTGTTAAAGGGTTCCAAAAACTAATGTTGAAGACCCATTTTGTGGTAGTGCCAACTTCATTTCCGGTCGAAAAAACTCATCGTCCGATTAAGCTTCACCAACCACGTGTGTATACGGGTAAGACTGGAAATAAAAAGGCCCACTTTACTTAATCCACACAAGTGACTCAATCTTCCATCTACTTCGACTAACAACTACCCAGAAAGTTATTAAACTTTATTCCTAACGTAATCACCACCTACACAATGACTACGCTTCTTCTTCCTCCACCACAATTACCTTCTCCCACCTTCCCAAGCTCTTTACCTGGGCAAACATCTGAATTCAATTAAGTGAAATGTAAGCAAAATTATTGTGGTTTTAGATGGATTTCATTGTCTAATTGTTGTCGCGTTCTGAATTTGGGAAGTTGTAATTTGGTGGGGAATTATTGGGTAAAAATGGATTATGACATTTTAGAAACCCTTTTTCTTGTTGATTATTTTCCTGTTCACTTTGGTTATTAGGTATTATCATGGTTAATGGTGTTATTCTAGAAGGAAGCAGAACTTGCAATATGAATGCATCTTGGATTAGAAGACTTAAGTGGGATAATATGTTTGTGCAAACACTTTTTTTTTTTTCTTTTTTCCTCTTTTGTCCTGTAGGTGGACTAAATTTTCTTTTAGTTGAACTATTAAAATCTTTATCTTATATTGACAATTATAAAGATATATTTTCATCTCAAAACCCTGGATAATTTTGTAAGATCGGTTCTTGATTTTCAAAGTTTAAAGGCCAGAGGAGAATGAACTGCAAAGTTTATGATCACCAAAAGTGCTGCTGCTATCTTCTGAGTAGATTGCTGGGACAATTATCAACAGAAGGTTTCCCAATTTACCTGTATATACATTGATAATTAACCATCATTAGATGCTATAAACAGAACAAAAGTCTGACATCTTAAACATGAGATCGGTACAATATGATCGATACCGAATGAACTTGTAGCAATAACAAGGCTTTCTAGATGAGGTTTTGGTTTGACCAATTGATAATTAACCATCATTTTTTTTCCTGTTGATTGTGTACCAAAGATCATTTCAGCCCAAGAGAAGGTAATGCATCTTTCTGGGCCAACTTATATGGAATATTGTATCAGATAGGAGAGGAGTTAATGGCGCCTCCAACGCTTGCGCGGTAAATTTTAACTCCTTTACTCTTGGAACTCCTTTACCTCGTTCCACTAGAAGAATACAGCGGTACATGGAACTCTCCTTTTTGTGATTTTTTAACCTGTGTTACTTTTTTATCACTATTTTATCAGTCCTCAGCTGTGACACACTAACACCATCCCCCTTATTTTTTGATTTTCTGTTCACCTCCACTTCTTAGTACCTTTTTCCTTCCTTTTTTTATTGTGACCGATGATTGAGCAAGTTGTCAAAATGAAAACAAAACCAAGTTATTTAATTGCATGATGGAATAGTCCACTTGAGCATTGCACCCTTTGTTTTAAATAATTTTTTGGGCAAAAGACAAATGCCGCCCTTGTGGTTTTGCCTATGGACATGTACCTCCCCAATTACCCTCCTAAATTTTGGGTTAATCTGGATAACTGACGGAGATTGATAATACTAACGGCAGGATAATACTAATCAGTTCGCCCATAAAGAAAGAAAAGAAAAGAAAAAAAAAAACCCTTAGGAACGCATCAAGGGACAACAGGAAATTTTGCAAACAGATTGTGAGTTTTGAACAAAAAAAGATTATAGTCATCTTGTACCACTTCCAGACAATTCTCCTCCAGCAAAATGAGTAGAGGAAGGGACGGCTCTGCCTTCAAGGGCGGGAAGAAGAAAGGATCGACGTTGATGATTGACAGCGCGAAGCCAGTGGAGGACAAGATCATGGAGATCTCCTCACTGGAAAAGTACCTCCAGGAACGCATCAAGGTCGATGGTAAGCCCGCTCTTGCAAATTCCGTCAATAAGACCAACATTATCATCACTAGTACCGATTCCAACTTCTCCAAGAGGTACTTGACAAAAAAAACTTGAAGAAGAACAATGTGCGAGATTGGCTTCGAGTGATCTCCTACAAGAAGGATCCCAATGTCTATGAATTGAGATACTTCAACATTGCTGAAACGAGGCTGAGAAGGAAGATTAATTGAATTTTCTATATGTTTACTTCTTCAATTTGTTCAAAATCTGTAGCAGATGTGCTATGTTTTCTCATTTGGGAACTGTAGTTTTCCCTAGACTGAAACATATTATTTAATGATCACTCTGGTTGATGTTCATTGGATGAAGAAAAAGAAAAAGATTATAGTCATCTTGTACAAAGCTTTACCTAGCTAGCTTTTCAGCGTATGGATTAATATCATATTACTGTAATTAATTTTCAATAGACACCCAAACTGTGAAGAAAATGAGAGAAACCCAAGATTCAAAGTTTAGGAGAAATTTGCAGCAAGTAGCTAGATTAATTTACTGCAAAGCTGCATGAAGATGGAAAAAATTAATTGGGACCACGTCTCAGACTCAGATTGAGAAGTTAGCCGCTTGAGATTTCCTAGGATTTTGTTTCTCTTCCTTCTTGCGGCGCAGGCTGTTATGAGACTTGAGAGTAATGGAAGGGATTTCTGTCAGTCTTAAACTTTTTTTTCTTCAGAAAACTTCTACTTAAATCTAACGGTGTTTGTAATTTTTTTTATTTTTTAACGGTGTTTGTACTTAATTTCTGTTACTTCTGTTAGTTTTCCTAATCACTTCAAATTATAAGGGGATAACTGGGCCAGTTAAAACTATAGGGGAGGTACTTGTCTATAGACAAAACCACAAGGGAAGTATTTGTCTTTTGGCCTATTTTTTTCTACTTTTACGGTCAAACATTTTTAATTTCCTTGCTGTCAGTGGCAAATGTGCTGCTTATACAATTATGTAGGTCTTGGTATAGGTGTGCTTTTGCTGTATCAGTTTATAATGGATCATTTAATCAATAATCCCTAACTAATAAATTAAAGATAAAATCATTAATCAGGATGGAGGCGCGTAGCGCCACTGAATGCCCCTAGATTGATCCATTGTGCAACAGTGTAGCTCTATGGGCATGGGGATACTTCTAAAATGGAATGTAATCAATTGAAAGTAAATGGTGACTTGGATGAAACTGATGAGTATGTAAACATTCACAACAGGTAATTTGGTTATTTGGTTTGTTTATTTAGTTTAACCTTAGTATGTGAAAAGTTTCAAGTGTTCAACCACCCAAAATTGGAACTCTACAATTGCTTTACAAGTTTAGGAATAAACTCTTGTGATATCCTTGGTTGAATGTAAAACTCTTTCATATGTTTCTTTGGCTGCAGGCTGCTTTGTTATGGTGTTTGATTGAAAACTTTTTCATGCAACGTGTTGTGGAACTCATTAGTCTGTTTACTTTCATTTTAAGCCTTTTGTTCAGCTGACCATGTATCTTTTCTTGCTTTTTTTGGCTGCACTTGGGTAGCTTTAATGTTTGGACAAATTCATGCTCAGCATACAATTTGCTTAGCATGATTATTCACATATTGTGTTTACACTATCCTGGTGTCTTAATGAAGATTTGAAAAATATAGGGATTTGTATTTGATCGCATTGGTTATTTGATTTTTATGTCTTTATCTCACTAACATTAGGAGATAGTATACAGGAATTGTTAACATAGTTTGTACTGTATTTGAAACTTGAGCTTGTGTAAAGTGTATTGTAAGAGTTTATAATATTACATTTTTCTACAATTTGAAGTGAAATCGTTTTTGAGATTTGAATACAAGAATTTTTTAAATTATTTTATACCCAATAAATTTCAAGAAACAAATTATTTTTTATCAGAAATTTGGCCACTGTTAATTTAGTGACTAGATTTGTCTTCAGAATGAACATTACTATTGACCAAAATTTTGGTCACTAATGTTGTCACTATTTTTTTGTGACCACAATTTTGGTCAGGAAAGCTGCTACAAATAAGAGTTGATTCACCATTTGGTGACCAACTCTGTGGTCACCAATTGTCACAAACGGACGCTAACGGAAGTTTCTCGTGACCAAATTGGTGACCAGAAATTTGGTCACCAAGCACTTTTAGTCACTATAATTGGTCACAAAAACACACAAATTTAGTGACCAAGTTTTGAATTTTGGTGACCATATTTTTGGTCACGAAAATGGTGACCAAATAAGTTTTGGTCACCGATTGGTACACATTGGTGACCAAAGACAAATCGGTGTCACCAATACCTTTAGTGACGGGGCAACGGTGACCACCTGGTGACCATGATTTTTTGGTCACCAAACCTCTTTGGTGACCAGATTATGGTATTTGGTGACCATATTGGGGTTGTCACCAAAAGCCATTTTTCTTGTAGTGTATTATTATATATATAAGAGGAAAGAGATGTTTCATGTGGTGACATGTTTCTTAGTGTCCGAATATTTCCTTTTTGTTTTTTTTTTTTGTGTGGACAAGAGACGTTTCTTGTGCATATTCAGCATATATATATATGGGTGTATGTGTGTGTGTGTACATATGCAACGTACACGCTTCTCTTCCTCCTTTATGATTAATTATATTTATATATATATATAAAATAATAATTAAAATAAGTTTCTTATTTTATTTGTTTCTATTTTCTATCCAATTTAAGTTTTTGTTTGGTTTTGTATTTGTTTTAGGAAATCTAATTGTTTTAGGAAATAGTTTTAATCTAAATCAGTGTAGGATTCAAAGATAATTTTGCCTATAAATACATCTATTGGGTTGTCAATATAATCACAGAGAAAAATACAGAGCAAAACGGAAAAGCCTTGTGGCTATTTTGGTCCGCCGCCTAATTGTGTGTGCGCGATTTAGTTTGGTTTATATTGATTCAGTTTCTTATTATTTTTTGGATTCAAAATTTTCAACGTCAAACGCAATACTTCGTTTCGTTCTTCCAACATTATCACCTTACAATATCAGTTTGTATCACTAGGTAATATATACTTTTCTTTCGATGGTTGTTGTAATAATGTGATATAAAGTGGTTATGCTGAATGAAATTTAGTTTTAAAAATTGATTAAATTGATGTATTTATTTGTTGTGTATATAGATCAAAATATATGTCCTGCAATTATTTTCTTTTAATTCATAATTAGCTATAATCTGCACGAGCAACTTATGTCATAAAATTTAGCTTTAACGGATTGGCTTTAATTGTAATTGAAAATGAACTTTTGGAAGAAGTTGACATAAACAACTTGATGGATGATTTTGCAGCTAAATATGTAACAAGAATGTCACTTCTTAAGTGAATTTTTATATTTATATTTTCCTTTTGATTTAGAAATGTTTTATTTAGAAAGTGCTATTAATGAATATATATATATATTTACATTTACGATAATATAAAATGGCCCAATTTTGTATTATCAAACTAGGCATTTTTTTGGTAGAAACTGCCCTGGACATAAAACTTCAAAAGTTCTCCATTTCATACAACGCAGAAGTGATTGAATCAACCACATTAGGACTATATAAGGGAAATTTTTTTCCAGAAGGTAGAGGAAGAGAAGCCAACAAGGAGGAACTGATAAGAAGACAGATAACTTTTTTTTTTTTTTTTTTCTTTTTTGAAGCCTACAAAGTTATACTGCTAATATATTAGCCCATAATAAGATGCAAAAACTGGTGCTTCGCCACACTCCCACCACCACTTCTTGTCCAGTGAAAGCTATGGGGAGTGGATTTGTGTTCTGCGTGAAGACTGAGGAGGTTGATGCAGTTGTGGAGAAGGCTGTGAAAGCTGATGTTGTTTCAGATGGTAGCACGGAAGCTTGCTTGAAGAAGGCTTTGGGTCATTGTGAATTAATTAGCAGGTTTATTAAGTGGGAGAAAATTTGGACGAAACGGCGCCGTTCCAATTAATAGATATGATTGGGGCACCAAATTTCGCGACAACAGATCCGAAGCCGAATTTGGGGTTATAATTCCTCAAAGTGCTTTGCAAAATAAAGTTGAGTTAGGGAATAAATGTGGAAAGTCAAGAGAAAACCTAAATCCTATGGAACCAAAAGATGTCGGGAAGAAAAATATTCTTTTGAGCATCTTGTAGGTTGATGGAACTTTTTGAAGAAAAGAGAATGCGTGAGTAGGAGAAATGTGGAAAATTCTTTAAAATGCTTCATAGAGGGTAAAATGGTACAACCATATTCTATGTGGTAACATATCTCATTCCTAACTTATTTTAAGTGAATGTGAGTGAAAAATATATGTTTGAAAGCTTATTTGATATTTCTATGTGAAAGATTGAAAATGCATAACGTTGAAAATGTTGACTTGGCTAGTTACTTGATGCTCAAGCATGCGTAGTGTTGTCAAAACTGACAAAAATATATGGTTGATGTTTATAATTAGTTTTCATCATTTTTAATACAACTTTTTACTATTTATTTATACCTTTTTATATTTCAATACACTTTTATATTATAAAATTATTTTTTCAAAACTAAATTTCAAGCTTGGTTTGAAACCTAAATTAAAGAAGAGGCTCTTAAACATGCTTCATGTGTTAATGAATGATAATCATATCTACTTATAAGAAAGCCAGAGTTGGCATAAGTGAACCAGTTTGTGGCAAGTTCCCGGTAAACAACAAGACACCTCTCCTTTGGACGGTCCCCAGCACGCAGCAGCAACTTCCCGGTGAAACAAATAACACGTGTCTTGATTAGCTTCTTCCCCAACACCAACGAACCAAACACATAGGAACTTCGATCATTTTGTCTTAGCTTTTGTTTCCCTTCAGTTTCAAAATCATTCCAACTATTTTCCTCACTATTTTCTATCTGTCGACCGCTTCTGGGTATGTTTATAATTTCTTGAACAGATTGCGTTTACCAAAATTGGTTGGTATTTGAACTGATGTACTGAGGGCTCCGTTTAATCCTGCTGATTCTGAACTCCATGTCTCTATTTTATTGCTGTTTCTTACTTCTTGATTGCTTGCTAACTGTTTGATTTTTTGTCTAATAGTATTTTTGATTACTTCCATCAATTGATTTTGATATAACGGGGACTTATTTAGGTGTTGACGCCTCAATTAAAGAGATTCTTGTTTAATTTTGAATTAGAACAATAGGGTTGTCTTCAAATGTTTCAGTGATGATTATTTATCTTTGCGATTTCACCAGCCTTAAACAACCCTCATTGTTTCAGGTATGTGCTTTTTTCTTTTCCCTATTTATTCATGACTTGGAAAACAACTCTCTTACAGTTAGTTAATTTTTGGGTTGTTTCCTCTGTTGTCTTTTCTTGTTGATGAAAATTTCATGCTCCAAATTTTGCAAGATAATAATGAAACAATCAAATAAAGAAGTTTGATTCTCTTAAAAAACACATTCATAGAACCCAAGACCCAAATAAATACACAATTAAATTGATTGAAAACGCAAGAAACCGATGTGTGTTTGTAGCATTTGTTAGAGTTAATACGAAGTATCTTCGTACATTCCATGGTATCCCATTTGAATTATATTGAAGTTTCATTTTGCCCTCTATCCAATTCATTATGTTGGCGGTCTGTTTTAGGCTTGTAAGCAGAGTTGGTATTGCAATAATTGATATTTGTGACTGTAGTCTGTATCTTTGATAAAGAATTGACTGTTAAGCAATATCCTCGGAAATGTATTACAATTACGCACCTGTATTGAGTTGCGACTGTTACTTTATCAGCTTCTCTACTACTCTGAGAATTTGGATGATCTCAAACTAATATATATACATATTTATCATTGGGGTCTTTTGACTTTCATGCTGCAACTAAGATTGGCTTGATTAACCTACTTTTATGTATATGTACTTCATTCTGAGCTCTATCTCCCTGTTTTATTGTGGCTTTATTGCTATGATTTCTATATTGATAGCTTATTATTTCTTCATTGCATGCTAGGTGGTTGATTTTTTGTCTAATAGTAGTTTTGATTACTTCCTGTTGCTGTATTTTCTGCTGCTATATGATGATCCTGCTGCTTTATTTTCTGTTTGAGGTGATAAAATAATTCAATTTCCAATTCCATATTACTACCTCCAAAGTTCAAACCTATTATCTTGCTGGTTCAACATAGAAACTTAGGGGTTCTGCTGGTTAGTTGAAAGTAAAGTCAATGATAGAAAAAGGAACAAACTTGATAAAAAGAAGAATCTATATTCCAGCAAGATCTACACAACTGGATGTAGTATATGTGGATTTAAAGAAGATCACTCTAATATTAGGTGCATAGGATTTTCCACAATGGGTTGTTCTTAGCTTCAAATTATTCTCTTCTTCGACTTTCTATTATTTATTTTTCCGTTGATGATTTTCCATGGTATGCTGAAAAGGATGGTGTTAAAATACATTTTACTAACTCGTTAGAGTTTGCCAATTTGATGTTAGGACTCACCGATGACTGGAGAAGTAATAGAGTGTTTGTTCCTAAAGATATGTAGTTAATCTCAATGATGCGTGAAGAAAAGTGAAATTGATGTCTACATGTGTGAAGGATTTAATTTCTGTGCCTATAGAATAAGCTGGTGACATGTCATAGAACAGTGGATGATTGGTTAATGTTAGGCATTGTTTACATGTTAGGCATTGTTTATATGTTTTTACCTTCCTTGGTTCAGTTGACAGATCGTATGATCAAAATTAAAGATATTGTAGAATTGAAGAGTATGTATGACAATGATGCTACAATGTAGTTTGTTGTTGCGCTTAATTTGGATTGACAAGCTTGAGGGCCATTGTAGCTTCAAGTGGTCCCAATCAAAATATTCAAACTTATCAAACATTCAAGTTTTTCTCAAATGTTTGTAAGTTTCAACTTATTTGGCTTTGATTCTGGAATTGCAATTGAGTCTCTTATATTGGTTCAACATTTTAGGGAATGTAATATTAATGGTTTCCTCTACTGGTGAGAAGTTATTTTTCTCTGAGAATTCTTATGTTTTTTTTTGGGTGCTCTCTTTGCTTGCCAAATACATTCATGCCAAAACTCAAAAGGGTTTTAAAATATTAGAGACGGGTATCATTTTAAAGTTTGGCCAATATTTTCATAGTGGTGAGACTGACTTTTAGTTTATGTTCTAAATATTTGAAATTATCTGAATGTGTTAAAGTTAATGCTGAGCAGAAGTCATGGAAATTTTATATGAACAGACTATATGCCTTCAAGTTAACTGTATTTTAGCTTTTTCTAGAACTTACTCTAGGGTAGAATGCGACGAAAGAGAAAACAGAATTGACTTTTTTTCCCCTAGCCTTTTAATTGTGAAAAACCTAACTCTTTCGTTTGCTTTTAATGTTTCCCCTAGCCTAGCTTTTATACTGATGTCTACTGATGTGACGTAAAAAGTCCGGTGTTGGATACTCCTGTTTGGCCCAATGTATATCTTGTATACTCAGGCCCAATCTGTTAATTGACAGCTTGAAGGGATGAAAACGGAGCTGGGATCTGGGCAGCGACAGCTTGGTTCTATAACCTTGTGGAGGAATCCGGTCTGGGAAAATTTCGATAACAGGAGAAATAAACAAGAAACAAGCGGGGCTATCCCCCCTGTGTAACTCCGACGGTCAAGTTAGCAATATGTAAGCAGAAAATGGTATTGACCAAGAGTTTAAGAGAAATTGCATCAAGAATGGCTTACCTGAAATGAGTCTGGTGACTGAGTATTTATAGGCTCACCTTGATATATCCGTTGTGCCATGATGAGCTGTAGGATATGTCCGTTGTGCCATGATGAGATGTATGTTTAACCATTCCCCTTTTTATGTTGACTTGAATGCCCATGAAATAACGGCTCTACTTTGGCCCCTTTGTCATTATTACTCCTGCATATACTTAAGCTAGATCCTGACCCTGCAATAATGCCTAGCTATCATGTTAATGTTACCGTTATCCAACCTAAATATCCCAACCTCGGTCTTGATGGTTACCTACCTAAGCTATTTTCTTAGCTTGGTTTACTACTGACCTAAGCCAATTCATTACTGCTGACCTAAGTTTTCTCGACCTAAACTTTCATGACCTAAGTTTTCATAACCTAAGCCTTCATGACCTAACCTTTCCCGACCCAAGCCTTCATAACCCAAGCTTTCCTGACCCAAGCT